>JAODXP020009113.1:87500-131535 GCA_027497455.2 Sardinella longiceps
CCTCCTTGCCAACGCAGGGAGCCTTGGGTAGGTGTGGGCCTTACCAGTGGTGCACTTATTGCGGGCCATGTTCGTCGTGCCAGTTTTGTGACTATCAAATTTGTAAATTGAATCACAAGAGGTAGGCTACACATGACAAAGCCAGCACTATTACCATCGTCTTTAGTCACCTCAGCAAAAGTTTCCCACACTTAACTCTCTCTGTTTGTGTGTTTCTGGAGCTTCCACTCTCCAGACTTCAGCTTCTCCCTTACCGCTTCCATCTCTCTCCTCTCCTACACTGAGCTTGCATCTTCGCCCCATGCAGTCATTCAATCAATTTTAATATAAATTACAAAAATGTAGTCAACTTTTATTTTAGACCCGACCGACCGTGGCCCGCATTTTATATTTTTTTGATGACTCGTGCCCGCGGAAACCCGCGGACGCCCGCAGTCATCCGCTCAGTTTGGATCAACCCGCGCGACACTGGTGTGCACTGATCCTCCATTCACCTGATGAATGTGTTGTTGGATCAGACTGGAAGTGTTCTCCGGATGTTGCAGTATAATCTGTAGCCACTGAGAGAGGAAGACATATTGGAAACACAGATTAAAAATAACCCACATGAGCCTTTATATCACACCTTTATTTACAAACATTTTGTCCAGCTTTTGTCATAGCACATCAGAGATACTTGTAAAGATTGATGGTGTGTACATTCATACCTGCAGTGAAATTGCCTCCGTCCACTTCCAGTAATGTATTTGCAGCAAATAGTCCTACCTGGTTTGTTTCTTAGAGTGTGGGCTGATGTGGTGGTTATGGTGACCCCTCTGGTGACTTTGGGAATGGCAGCTGTTGGTTGGTTGGTAGGTTTGACTGTTTTTCCAGTTTTAGATCCAGACGTGCAAAGCAGGGTATTTAGTTAATCATACACAAACATGGTGTAGCACACAATTTACATAGAAAAACTCAGACTTTCCTCCCTGTTATACAACTAAGTATTTGTACATTCTGTACAAACATTAGGTTACATGTTTACAAATGTGACATACCTACTGTGAGCTTCACTATTGTGTACAAATCTCCCCACATATCCCACCTGTCAACTCCACACCCATATATCCCATCATCCCCTAGGGTGAGTTCATGAATGGTCACAGTGAAGATGTTTCTGTCCTTATTGTCATGCAGAGTGAATCTGTCTTTGCGGATCAAATCTGCCCGGCCTTTGGATCGGATGAGTTCAACACGGTCTATATACTCTCCTTTAGATAGGTACTTTGGGTTGGACTCATCACCCTTCTCATATGGACATCTGATGGTGGCACTCCCGCCCACATATCCAGTCACTGTGATCTTACCCTCACACCTCATACAGCTCAACACTGACAAGGAGAAAGAATCATGGAGAGAGAGGGGGAAAGAGAGAAAGAAAGAAGAAGAGAGGGGGACAACTAATAACCATCCTGCATTTAACAATTCATATGTTTGCTACCTCCAGGCATGATTATTGCAATGCAAAAAACCCCCACAAAAACACACACTACACACAAATAACTCAGTCATTCTCTAGTAGACACTGACTCACAGTTACACATACTGTACTGTGTCTGTCTCCCCCCAAACAAGGTGTCAGATTATGAAAGTTCTTACCAGTAAGATAAAGGACTGTGAGCTTGCTGATGGTTTCCATTTATAAAAGTCTTCTTCCTCCCAGTTAGTCCACCTTAAACAATATGTTTTGCTCTTGCCAACAATCACAGGAATGTGTAAAGAAATAACACACAATGGATATTTGTCTGCACACACGTACACATGTCCTTATGACAACTCTAAATAGCCTATGTGTACCTTCCGTCCTCTTTATATAAACCAAGAAGGTGATGTGGGGAGGGGTGTGAATTGGCTTCTGTTCTCACCAGCCCCTGTTGACCTTTATAAGTCTAATAGTCATCTGCTACGTTGTCCATTCTAAGAAAATAATATATTATGTTCTACAATACTAACAACTGAAAATAACCCCAAAATAATGATTATGATTAAATGTATTTATTCGTGGCATAGTCTTTTTTCTCTTTTTTTTTAATGTTTCTTGAATAGTATGTAGACTCCCACACACCGATATCATAAGAGAATAAAATAAGTGTGTAAGGTGGCAGCAGAGAAGGCCATTGCTGCAGGAAGTTTCAGTTACGCTAAAAACCACAGGGTATTTCTGTCCCACACACACACACACACACACACACACAGAGGTGTTGCGGGGATTTTTTAAGTGGGGGTACGCAATATCATGTTAAAAATGGAATTCCCAATATAAAATTGTTACAAATAGCCTACATGAATGATCTGCTTAGAGAAGTGGGGGTACTCCGTACCCCCGCGTGCAACGCCCACTACACCCCTGCACACACACACACAAATACTCACACACGCACACACACACACACACTATACACATGCGCACACACACACACACAATTACTGACACACAGACACAGCATTGCACACATACTCAGTTGTATTATGTAAATATGAGTTTTACAATAAAATATCTGCAGAAATTATTTCAGGATATTCTCTTTGTGTGTTCAAGAATAGGATAAAGTTGAAAATTGTAGCACCTTTGGTGGTTAAAGACGGCTAGTGCAGATCACCAGCCCAAAGTGCAGCCCATAGTTCCCAGAACAGTTTGCCTTTGTTTGTTTGTTGTCTCTCTCAGTGGTGCCACACGCACACACACATATCAACACACTACACACACACACACACACACACACACACACACACACACACACACACACACACACATTAGGGGACAACTGAGAGTTGTGTGTGTCTGTTCAGATTTTGACTACAAATTTTTATACCACAAGCCATTTCACATGTTCTGCTCATTTTTTGCACAAACACTTCACATCTTCGTGGTCATACTGTACATGTTCATAAACTGCATAGGCTACCTCTTCTCACATACTCCACCCATCTGAACACTATAGTGATATAATGATGAATACATGCAATGAACACATTTTAATGAACTCATTTTTATTGCCTCATTGTATTGCATGTTCAATAGATATATTGCGAGTAAACATTGACATTCTTTATAAGAACATTTAAATATTTACAACATGAATCCTAATGGTCCCCTAAGACACAAATAATTAATAATTGTGAGATTTTATGAATTATTTCCAGGTAAATGTTTGAGGTCTCGGAGATTAGGATTAGGGTAGTTATGATGATTCAGCCATACAGGATTTAGTTGCAGATATTCTCTGATCTGTATTTGCATGTAACAGGTTGATTGAGAAATGCTGCCCCCTTTTGAGGTTATTAAGTAACAGCATGAGGAAATTGACCAGATTCTATTACTGAGCTTAGGACACATACTAAAATAAAAATGGTGGCAAGAAAAATAAATGTAGAAATTAAAGGATATTAGTTTACCAGGGACTCAGTTATTGGGGTTCAGGATCTGGTAAACTGGATCAGGTTGGATGGTGTTGGGGTTCAGGCTCTGGTAAACTGCATCAGGTTGGGTGGTGTTGGGGTTCAGGCTCTGGTAAACTGCATCAGGTTGGGTGGTGTTGGGGTTCAGGCTCTGGTAAATTGCATCAGGTTGGGTGGTGTTGGGGTTCAGGCTCTGGTAAACTGCATCAGGTTGGGTGGTGTTGGGGTTCAGTCTGTCGTAAACTGCATCAGGTTGGGTGGTGTTTGGGTTCAGGCTGTGGTAAACTGCATCAGGCTGGGTGGTGTTGGGGTTCAGGCTCTGGTAAACTGCATCAGGCTGGGTGGTGTTGGGGTTCAGGCTCTTGTAGACTGAACTTATCTGGATGCCTCTGCAGTCATGAGGGTCATTCTCATAGTCAGCAGTGTCCTATCATCAGAATTACAGCTCACATCCACTGAACATGAACATGATTCAGGAAACCGCACAAACTACAGTACTTGTATTGGTTGTCCAAACAGTATCTATCATCATTCTTGATCACATTCAGACAGAGATGTACTCACTGGCCTGGTAGTTCCAGAAGGAGTTATGTGTGATGCTATGAAGAAAATATATATTTTTAAAAAGCGTCTTCACAAGGAAACACTAAAATACATAAACATTCATTAAATTATTAATATTTGTCATTTCCATATATGTTAAGCATAAAGTGTGTGTGTGTGTGTGTGTGTGTGTGTGTGTGTGTGTGTGTGTGTGTGTGTGAGAAAAGAAGAGAGAGAGTCTGTGTGTCTGTGCGTGGAAAAGAAAAGTTTTCTTGATTCTTGTATCCATGAACTTTAAAGATAACTTTCTAAATTTCTTGCATCTTTAGTATTGGTTAGTCTTGAGTAGTTTGAGCAATATAGCTCTTGTTGAAATTTTACCGAAGTTGTCCTTTAATCTGTTGGACTATTCAGAATGTTAAAATTTCTAACAAAAAGTACAAATACATAAAATGTGTGTGTGTGTGTGTGTGTGTGTGTGTGTGTGTGTGTGTGTGTGTGTGTGTGTGTGTGTGTTTGTGAGTATTAGCTATACCTTTTCTTCTCTTTATAAGTATGAAGGCCGCTAGCAGTAGAGCAATCAACCCTCCAGCAGCACTCAGATCCTCCAGACAGAATAGCATCATGGCTTCCTGAAGGATCCAAATACACAATGAAGGCAGATTGCAGCCGGTCACTATTATACCAGGAATAACCCCTTCACCCCTGTGTTTATGGCATTGTAATAGTATTCTATCCATCTCTGAATCTATTTTAGGGCCTTTGTGTGTGTGTGTGTGTGTGTCTGTGTGTCTATGTGTGTGTGTGTGTGTCTATGTGTGTGTGTGTGTGTGTGTGTGTGTGCGAGCGTGTGTGTGCGAGCGTGTGTGTGTGTGCGAGCGTGTGTGTGTGCGAGCGTGTGTGTGCGCGAGCGTGTGTGTGTGTGCACGAGCGTGTGTTGTGTGTGTGTGTGTGTGTGTGCGAGCGTGTGTGCACACGTGTGTAAAGAGTAAAATTTGTGGTGTGAGTGGTTTGAGAAGGAGAGTTTGGTCATGTTGGCCTGTTCAGGTATGTGAAAACAATGTGATTGTGGTTTGGGTAGTCAGCAGAAGAGAGCTCTCTCTCTCTCACACACACACACACACACACACACACACACACACACACATACACACACAATTTCTCTCTTTCTCTGTGTGTGCACAAGCATGGGTTATGATAGCCTGTTATGTGGTTCCAAACAAGTTGTCTGCAAGTGCAATTTAACCTCACGACCAAAATATGTCAATATTGCATCTAACAGTTTCTACTTGAGTGGTGATAGTCAGTTTGTGTGTGTGTGTGTGTGTGTGTGTGTGTGTGTGTGTGTGTGTGTGTGTGTGTGTGTGTGTGTGTGTGTGTGTGTGTGCACTAGTGTATGTGTTTGTGCGTGTGCGTGTGCGTGTGTGTGTGTGTGTGTGTGTTCGGGATAGATGTCAGTTTGTGTGTGTGTGTGTGTGTGTGTGTGTTGCGTGTGTGAGTGTGTTCACTAATCATCTCTTCACCTGATGAATCTGTAGTTGGATCAGACTGGAAGTGTGTGTTCCCCTCTAACTCTGTGATGTTGACTTTTGGCCCAGATGTTGTCTTATGTGTAGCCACTGAGAGAGGAAGACATATTGGACACACAGATTTAAATCCACTTTACACATACACATTAATGGAGAGATGGAGGTCTAGAACCTAAGTCAAGAAAGCAGAACCGGTCACCTTGTCTGCCATTGTCCCTTTATCCCTTCCTGGCAGGTGTATTCTTGTGCTTACCTGTTGTGCTAGGCAGAGTAACTGTGGTGACTTTGGGAGTGGTAGCTGGTGGTTTGTTGGGGTTTATATCTAAGATTCAGAGGGACAATTACAATCCATTAGTATCTCTCTCTCTCTCTCTCTCTCTCTCTCTCTCTCTCTCAAACACACACACACACACACATACACACAATGGTAACCCTAGGCATAACAGCATTATACTTCTACATACAGACATACATTTAGAATAATCTCAATGCAATAAAAACATCTACAAATATTACCGCCACAGTGCTGTCTGTATTTATGTGACTTACATAATGTGAGCTTCACTCTGGTGTAATGATCCTCCCACAATCTGTCAACGCCACATCCATATATCCCAGCATCCTCTAGGGTCAGGTCATGGATGGTCACAGTGAAGATGTTATCGATCTTCTTGTCCTGCAGGGAGAATCTCCCTCTGTGTGTCCATTCATCATGTCCATCAGACCGGATGACTTCTACAGAATGACCATACTGTCCCTTAGCTAGGTACTTTTCATAGAACTCATTACCTTCCTTAGATGGACAGTTGATGACAGCATCTCCCCCCTCATATCCTGTGACTGTGATCTCATTCTCACACCTCACACATCTCAACACTGACAGAGACACAAGCAGAGAGAGAGAGAGACAGAGAGAGAGTGTGAACACAAGGTGCTTTCATCTGCACAATAAATCACACAGTGAGACTCAAATTCATAATGTATGAATGCAGAAAAAAAACCTCTTCCATTATTAGGAACATTCAAGAGAGCCTATATCAATTTTCCAAAATAAATTAATTTCCAGGTAATCACAGTGAAATTGGAATAAATGGAATTAATTTAGGCCAGAATACATTTTGGAGTTGGAATGATAATAGATTTGATCAAAAATCATCTACAATATTTCAGTAAATTGATTGCTAGAGGAGCATAGAGGCTTTTGCATTTGAACTCTTCATAATGTGACTTACTTATTATGAGCATCACTCTGGTTTGATAATCTTTCTCCTGTTTGTTTACTCCACACCCATATATCCCTGCATCCTTTTGAGTCAGGTTATGAATGGTCACAGTGAAGATGTATTGGTCCTTCTTGTCCTGCAGAGAGAATCTCCCTCTGTGGGTCCACTCTGCATAACCATCAGACCAGATGACTTCTACAGAGTGTCCATGCTCTCCCTTAGCTAGGTATTTTGGGTAGGTCTTGTAACCTCCTGATGGACAGTTGATCACAGCGTTTCTCCCCTCATGTCCTGTGACTGTGATCATCTCACACCTCACACAGATTAACACTGAGAAAGAGATAAGAGAGAGAGAGAGAGAGAGAGAGAGAGAGAGAGAGAGAGAGAGAGAGAGAGAGAGAGAGAGAGAGAGAGAGAGAGAGAGAGGAAACATTGAACACAAGGCTCTTTAATTTGCACCATCTCACACTAGATAAAAGTAAATAGAGCAAAGAAAATCATTTGTGGATCCTGCACTAAGTTCCACAATATTTCTTCAAGACTAAAACTCAAAGGTCACATGATCTACTGTACATGCAAATCATCTTTCATTCACCTGGGTGGTGTTATAACACACACACACACACACACACACACACACACACACACACACACACACACACACACACACAGAAACACAACAAGACAGAAAATAAGGCATCCCATAACATTATGAAAGCAGTTACCTGTGAGGGGGAGGATTGTGAGCTTTATGATGCTCATTTCCAAAAGATCACAGACGGATGAAGCTTTTTCTACAGTTGATCTGGAAAAGAACTGGCATCCAAGCAGACTGATATTTATCATTACTTCCAACTGAAAATCTTGAAGTTAGGTTATAAATGTTCCTCTTTCTGTACCCTACTGAATATGACACTGGTGTGTGTGTGTGTGTGTGTGTGTGTGTGTGTGTGTGTGTGTGTGTGTGTGTGTGTGTGTGTGTGTGTCTGTGTGTCAGCAAACAGTTTGACATTATCACTCCCTAGAGGCTGAAACTGAGAGGCTTAAGATATTATACAATATTACTGTATTAAAATACATTTTTGAAAATTGTGCGCGCAGACACACACACATACAGAGATGTTGCTGTGCCATTACCCAAATATAGTAACATCAAAAGACTTACCAGAACACTCTAAGATTATGAGTTTATTCCATTTCCAAAAAGAAAAGTTTTACTTGCTTTACCCTTTGAGACCGACGCTCAGAAATTGCGGTTGTAGACACACTACTTCTTCTAGCCAGGCTCACACACTGAGTTTACAAGATTCACCTACCAGCATAAACAATGCAAAAGCGCTTTCTAAGGTATGATGAACGGTTCACGCGTAATAAGCTTTGAATTGACATGAAAATACTAGTATTCAAACAGTTCTGCATCCATGTCATACCTGTCCATCTCGGTGAAATATCTCATGAGTGCTTCAATCAAATATGGCGACCCGGATACCAAAATACACAGCAGAACAAACAGCAGAACCTACTGATTCGAATGGTGCATCTTACCACAACACCTATACTGATGCTAATAATGTCCCTCTGTCAGGACAGGATGTGGTGGGAGGTGTGAAGAGCTAAAAGGTTAGTCGACAATGCAACGGTAAACCCTTCCTCATCCACAGATTGCCATGGGGCAAAAGTAACAGTAAGCTATCTCAGTGCAAAAATAAGGTTTAAAAAAGAAAAAAAAATAGGATGATAAATTAGTCAAGGACATGACATCAACGGCCAAACAAAAAAAGTGATTGTGATTGTGTGTGTTGCATGCTGTGTGTGTGTGTGTGTGTGTGTGTGTGTGTGTGTGTGTGTGTGTGTGTGTGTGTGTGTGCGTGCAGATGCGTGTGAGTCTGAGTGGCTGGGGCTAGATGCATAGTTGACACCAGACAGTTTCGGTTTCATTGAGAAGGCTGTTAAAATATACAGTTAACTTCTGGCCAGGGCCATTTCAAGGTACTTAGGGGGTCCCAAGAAGAAGTGCCTAGAAGGCAGCGCTGTTTAGAGAGTGCCATTGATGGCAAAAAAGACTAAAATACACATATACAAATACAAAACGAAGGTAGATTACAGAAAAGCAGATGCCTACTGTATTAGTCACATGGGGAGTAGCAACACCTTCGCCCCTGTGTTTATGGCATTGCTTGTGTGTGTGTGTGTGTGTGTGTGTGTGTGTGTGTGTGTGTGTGTGTGTGAGAGAGAGAGAGAGAGAGAGAGAGAGAGAGCATGGACGTCACTAGGATCCATAGTCAAGGGGGGCTTAGCCCCAGAGGGGTAATATGTAGATGCGCGTGCAGAGCGCGCGCCGAAAATTTTTTAATAAATAAATTATATTATAGGCCTACAGTGTATATGTGTGTATATTGCCAACTATTTATTACTTGAAGGACATTTATCAGAATATCTCATATCTTAGGCTATTTTTATTAACAAAATTAGTCTAAATCAATTCATCAGACTGGTTTGTGAAGAGAGATGTTTGCAAATATCTCCATCAATGACTGGTGTAAATGAACTAGGCTCTTCTATATAGCTGCATTTATTTCAGTCTAATGCACTGAGCAAGATACAACAATGGTAACAACTAGCTTAGTTCAAATCCTAGGGACATCTGATGATACAGTCAAATATGAAAGTTTCTCAAACATTTATTCTGCAAAATGAGCATACAATAGCTACTACAATATTATGCTAGGCTATAGCAAATTAATATGTCCATCAATGCATGTAGGACAAACTAATATGGCATAGACTACAGGCTAATGTATATTTCATAGTTCAGTCTTTTGGAGAATATGTTGCCTAGAAATTTGCTGGATCAGACTATAGCCTACCAAACTTCAGATTTAAGACTATTTTTCCTGCTCAATTTGAAGCATAGTTCGTTACAACAAGAAAAAAATGCTCTCAGTGGATGCAGGCAGAGCTGGAGAATTTACTGAGAAATTTCACATGTACTTAAAGTGGACTTTCTCGTGGACCGTTTATCAATTAGTGACTAGTACCATTGGAAAGCTTGGAGCTTACTGAATCCGATGGTGTCCGGAGATCGCGTATTTGACGTTAACTCCGCGAGTAATATAACCGCTAAGAATGGATGTAATTTACATACAATGAAAATAATCTGCCCAGCGTTAGGGGGGCTTGGGGGAAATTTGGGGAGGCTTGAGCCCCCCCAAAATGGACCTAACAACGTCCATGAGAGAGAGAGAGAGAGAGAGAGAGAGAGAGAGAGAGAGAGAGAGAGAGAGAGAGAGCAATCTTTGAATCTTGTGGTGTAACTAGAAATTATGTAAGGTCATGTTGGCTTGTTCAGGTTCAGAAAACAGTGAGAGTTTTGTAGCAGAAAAGCTTGCTCTCTCTCTCTCTCTGTCTGCAAGCAACCAACATGAGAAAGCCACCATAGCCGTGGGAAGTAGGGGTGCTGGGGGGGCTGCAGCACCTGAACTTTCCACTGGTCACGCATTCAGCCCCTCCTGCCATATGACAAAAATAACTTGAAGAACGCATTAAAATATCTTTCCCGCATCTTGTCATAGGGCCTATACATGAGTGTAATGTTTGTAATCGAGAATAACATTAAGTGTCAATTCTGATAAAGCAGGATATACTTTCGCTTTTGCCAAAACTGTGTCATGACAATGCACAGCGCACACAGCGCAGTGAGACGCAAAGTGTTCTGTGCATGATGATATTAGGTCAGGTAGCATATAAGGAAATAGCCTACCGTAGGCCTACTGACAATTTACAATCTGCTTCGTCTGTCATTTTATTTGTGAAGATTAATGCTCGTCTGCATATGCCTGGAAAAGCAAGCTGACAGTAGCCCATATAAAACCTAAAGGAGACTGCGCACCACAACTATCCGGTACTTCCCCCCCAGCTGTTTAGATGCGCGTCGGAGTCCTGTGACTGACGGCAGCACCACAGTTCAGTTTCTGAACTTCAAAAGTGCACACATCCAGCTTACTCCACGAATTAATATTAGTAAACAGTTTTGCCGACTCACTGAAGTGAATGCATAGAGCTAGCAAGGATGTTTTGTTTGAATGAAAATAATATGCACAGCGCACAAATTATTATTTACTTGAGTTGTTAGTTAACATAATTTGTTTAACCCTTGGTCTTGACCATAAATTTATTCTGATGGGATGGCAACGAGTGACAGGCAGGTGGAGTTGTGTTGATGATCTGAGTCTGAAATAATGGAGGTTGCCTTTTGCCATTTAACCTGTCTCAATATTATACTGCTTTGTATTGATTTTTTTTCATGAGTGCAATCCCCCGAACTTGTTTTCGTAGTAGTCTCTTTAAAAGTTGCGGTTATTACATAATTGTTCGTGTATCTAGTCTAAGATGTAGGCAGGCCTAATTTGCAGATGTTGCAACACCTCTCACTCTTTTTCTGTTATGCACGTCCGTGCGCGCGCCCAAGTGGACCTAGCTCAAATTTTTTTTGTGCTGTAAACAGTTTAAATGTAATGTTATTTGTCGGCACTCCTCAGCACCCCCAAGTCAAATCATCTTCCCACGGCCCTGAAAGCCACCCTAATCACCCTAATCATGTCCAAAATGTACATCCATTACTCAGAAAAATAACCCTTTTAAAGTTTTGGTGGAAATCTTGGATTCCGTCATAGACCTCAACATTACAGAATGAGCCTCTCCACTTCATAAAGGCTAGCGCCGCCAGCCCTGGCGCCGCCCAGCTACCATATCTGGCATGACCCTCATGACTCCAGGAAGTGGGTCTTCATGGTTTATCTCCCTAAATAAAGGATATCTGCTGACATCAATTTCCACTTTATCGTAATGCCGCCATGTTGGAATTTGTCGAAAGTGAAACTAACATTTCAGCTGTCACATATTTTTCCGGATTCACAGAAAATTGGCATATGTCATCTTAAAATCATACCTCACAAAACGTATCTGTTGCTTTATTTAAGTCAAAGTGTTCACCTTCTACGGCCAATGAAATTTGACAGCAAAGCCGATAGTATTTATCCACTTTATGTGGTCCAGTACCACCAACTGGTGATCACTGGAAATGCATATCACAGCACAGGTGAATAGAAAAGAAGACCATGGCTGTAGGAATACAGGAGGTGGAGCAACTGAGTGCAGGCCATATTTGCCATATCACACAATTAGTTTCAGTTCTATCTACTCATGTCATCTATTAGTCATTATGAATTTTACCAATGTACTCACTAATCTTTCATGATACAGACTTTAAATAAAGAACAACATTTTTAGGATTAACCCTTTTTAATACAATGCAATATATTTTTTTATTCAATGCATATATCATAGAGAATTGCATTCTTGGCAGTATGTACATAGATAAACATGGTTGGATGTTTGTATTTAAGATGTGTCTGGAATATTATGCTTTAGTTCTGTCTGTAGCCAACTTTATTAACAGAAACTCTTTTATGTGGTAGCTAGCTAGTGCACTATCTATCAAAAAGTGGTTTCCTCCACTTACCCCTGTTTCAGACTGTATATCTCCGCTGACGGATCCCGGACTTTGCATGGAGCTTTTGCAAAATGCATTGGGAGTCCAGCTCTGTTGTGTCCGTCAAAAAGTTGATAAATGTTTGATTTTTTAGGTAGAAACGGATCCGTCAACCAATCAAAAGTAACTCCCTCTCCTTCAGACACTCCCTTCATCGTCCATCAACGGACGTGTACAGTCTGAACTTATTGTTAGGGATTCAACAGAAAACAAACATTTTTAGAAAGTTGAAGGCTAGTATGCTTTAATGTATTGAGAGAATCTACCAGGAAACATCCTCATTGATAGGTTCCAGACTTTCATGCAAACAATGCAAACAATGCAAAGATTCTGGTTCATGAGGCTAACTATCAGGATTGTTGCAGCTGAAACTGTGATAAACTGCATCAGTTTCGATGATTCTTTGATGAATTTAGGATTCAAGCTCATGGCAATGACTGGTAAACCGCATCAAGTGAGATGGTGTCAAGGTGCAGGCTCTGGTAAACTGCATGAGATTGGGGGGTGTTGGTGTTCAGGCTCTGATAAACTGGACTCATCTGGAAGGTTTCCTAATCGTAACCAATGAAAATGACCAATTGAATTACCAGTTCAGAAAAACAAAATCAACAAATCACAAACAAATGTAATGTCAACTCAAAATGCAAACATGGATTTTCTGACTCAGTACAGTATGTAATTACCTTTCCAAAAATGTATGATGTACATAATCCCCCTAAAATTCCGACAAAATTACGTAAGGAACTGGACTATAATGAAGATGATTGCTTGTACCGGATATTGATACGCCTTGTCGCTTTTGCGATTACGTTTTTCTGTACTAGTTTTTTTCCTATTGAAAATAAATGGGGACGTTTCTACAGGAATATATTTTTCCGCCATGAAACTTGGTACACTGACAGAGGATTGCACCTTAATCGATGGGCATCAAATTAAGTACTGGTACATCTCACACTCTAGCGCAACCAGATAAGATCAAAGTTGAATTTGCATTTATACACTTTTGATCCATATGTCCGATTTTCATGATTCCAGTACCGTTGGAAACAATTCCAACATACACATTCCCTATGGCGTAATTTTTCCGCAATTTTGATCGAAAGTGAAAGTAAAGTCAACGTGGCGGCATGTTTTGTTCTATTGTCATGAAACTTGCCATAAATTATCGATCGACAATGGCAGGTAATGGGCATTTGTGGCGCTCTCAAACATGAAAGCGTTCCACTGTGGCAGGCAATCAAATTTGACTGCGAAGCTGGAAGAGAGAACTTGAGCTCAGATCTCGGAAACGTTTAGACATATCAAGATCATATTTAGTGTCATGGCATTGGACACCATCCATAGTACGCTCATCAAATTTGGTGCTATTTTGCCCCCAGGGGACGCCACAATTAGCACAAACTTTGCTCGGCGTAACAATCTGCCTAGGTCTTCACACAGAACTTGTAGACGGCAGGTCGCTGTGGCGGTGCAGCAGGGCAAGCACACTTCTGCATTTTCTCTGGAAATGCATTCCAGTTTGATTCTAAGACCTGGTGGCGCAACTGGAAATTGCATGGTGGGTCTATAATGGTACATTTCACTTAAGTATATCTATTTCATATTGGTAGCTGCTTTCCAGTGTCATCTGATTATACAGTACTTACCTTTTTTGAGGATCTCAAGTCTGTTGTACCTGAGGAAATAGGCCTTGATTTATATGAGTAATCAGGTAGGCAGAAATGTTTGCACTTCAATGTTATTTGCAAGAGGTTTTGTGTGTGTGTGTGTGTTACCTCTGTTCCTCTTAGCTCTTGACTTCATCAGTCTGAGTGACAAAACAAGAAGACCAAGCAACGCGGCAGACATAGAAGCAATAAAACCATACAGAAGAGGCCTTGATCCTGCAGGGTTTGAGGGAAATGCATAACATATCAGTACAGCAGTTGACATAACCATAAAAAAGCACTCAAGGCTGTGAAATACGCTGGCTTTACCTTGGCTCAGGTGAATTTTTAGGCACGACACAGAGTATACATTTTATAGCGGTTTGCCATTAAACCCTCTTAATTCTGGTAAAACCAGCAAAACTCAATGGCTCATTGCTTTTCTAGAGCAGCTACAACATTAAAAGAGATGTCTGGTATCCAGTGTGATAAGTAGCAAAGGTATATTGCAACATCATAAAAAAGTTACAATGTTTGCTGGGGAGCAGAGTTTCAATATGTTTTTGCAAGCTGGAGAAGACAGCTTGCTAGTTTAAACTTCTGGGATCATTGAACTAGGTAACTACAGTATGGTATCCTAGGTAACTAACAAGCTGACAAGTAACTTTCTAACTGTAAAGAGGCTCACAGTAGCCCCACACTTTGTTCATAGTATATTGACAGGACCAAGCTTTAAAAAAGAGGCATTGGGAAGTATGTAATTGTACAAATAGCTACTTGATACCACCTTGATAACCCTGGAAACAACTAGCATGTGGTCTGCTATGGCATGTATGGCATGGCATGTATGAAAATTCAGCTCCCCAGCAAATGTTCAAGCTTTTTATGATGTTGCTCTAGCCTGAGCCTGCCCATTATTCCTGTCGCTGCATGAAATTTCAAGATCAAGTCAGTATAGCCATGGAGGCAATTCCCTCAACTCTTGAGGCCAGAAAAATCAGGACCTAATGAGAAACAAGCAAGCTGAAGGAGGCGATCATACAATGACTTTCTCCAGCTCTGTCCCAAAACATTGATAGAGCTTTGATTGCATTTGATAGACGTTAAAATTAATCCTGCCCGAATTTCTAGGCAATGCTAGTTTTGCCTGACCACATTTCATTTCTGAATGTGGTCGCACAAGCCCGGCTACTGTTGCTCATCACACTGGACATCACCTTTAACCTGGCATGGTTTCTTTCAGTGTTGACACAACAACAAGAGGCGTAGCAAATTATTTGTGCTTGACCACTCCTCCGCCAAGAAATTGCCTTTAGTTGAATGGTTGCCCAGTTACACTCAAGTTGTGTTGTATTGTGGGGAGTGTGAAACAACCAATAGCAATCAAGGACTAAAGCTAATCATTTTAGAAAGGAATCATTTACCACAAAAGGTCCATATAACCCCTACCTGATGATGATGATGATGATGATGATGATGATGATGATGATGTGGCGTCAGACTGAATTTGTGTCGTCTTCGATGAATTCAATTCCGGTTCTGGTTTGGTTTCTATGCTCCCTTAAAATGAATGGAAGTGAGTATTGCTACAGGTGGATTGGTGGCTTTTCTGTAGGCATCACCCTAGCATCACCCAGTGTTTCAGTTTTAGGAACATACACTGCTGAGTTCAACAACAAAGACTATTAGATCTAATATCTTTACAGAAGTACCTGATGTAGTTGTTAGAGTTACTTTGGTGACATCCACAATAATTTTTGGTTTGTTGGCGTTTCCAGCTAGAGAAAGAGAAACGGAGAGAGAACTTGAACAACTTTGGACAATTGGATGGATACAGATAAAAAGAAATGCAAAACAGCAATTGTTGTGAGTGCTTACTTTCTACATGTTATTCTTCTTTTATGTCTTACCTATTATGAGTTTCACTATGGTGTAAATATCCCTTCCCCATCTATCAATGCCACACCTATATATCCCAGCATCTTCTAGGGTCAGGTTATGGATGGTCACAGTGAAGAAGTTTCTGTTCTTCTTGTCGTGCAGAGAGAATCTCCCTCTGTGGATCCATTCTGCATGACCATCTGACCGGATGACTTCTACACCATCTGTAATGTGTCCCTTCAATAGGTACTTTGGATAGGATTTATGAAGCTTCTGAGAGGGGCAGTTGATGGCAGCATGTCCTCTCACATATCCTATAACTTTGAGCTCACAGTTCACATAGCTCAACAACACTGTGGGAGATGGTGACCATACAAAATAGAGAAAGAAAGAGACAACAGTTAACAAAAACTAAGTAGTCAACACCAAAAACAACTACACACACAAACACACACACACACACACACACACACACACACACACACACACACACACACACACACACACACACACACACACGTGACATACATAGTTAGGAAAATTCTAAACAGGTGGTTTTAGCACACGGCAGTTGAACAGTTTCTAACAGTGTAAATTGGCTATTTTAACCATTGAGGCTTTTTATCAAACTTACAGTACAGTGTAGAGGCAGTAGATCAAGAAACACATTCAAAAGCCATAAAAACTGATTTTTCTCATAATATATAACCCCTTCACCTAATGTTCATCCATTCACTATCACTATCCATCACACTCTAAGATGAAAACTTTGATGTACACATTTTTTTTTTTTTTCACCAAACTTGCAATAACATGCCAAGGCAAACCCACACTGGTAAGAGACGCTGTTAAAACGTACATTAACCGTTACCTGACTTTCTGGATATCACCTAGATTTGTTCAAGCTTCAAAAGAAACAAGCGGTTTCCTTATCTGCAACCCAAATCACTAATCTCTACTTTGGGCCGGCTTTGCCTCTCGAAAAAAGTCTCCACATACTGCATGGGCCTGGATACTGAACTATAACATTTTTTCAAATAACATTGTTTACATCACAATTCACTAGTATTTGCATACAAGTAGAAGCTGATGATTATCGGTTGTTTTGTGAGTCTTTATAATAGAACTGAAAGACTCATTAAAGCAGATTTTTATCAAACTCTATATACTGTTAATGAGAATGAGGATGTGATTGATGTAGTCTTAGGCCTCTATATCATACTAATTCAATGTAACACTACACACAAGCACAGAGACACACACAAGCACATCTGACTTGCATATACTTTACTTATACTTTATAGTACCACACAACAGAAACACATAACCCCCTTTTCTATGTCCTGCCACCATAAATGTTAACAGCACAGAACGTTTTCCATACCACCTTGGCTATGGTTACAGTTTTCTTGAGTTGATGCTCCCCCAAGATTGTAAAAACATTTTAAAACGTCTTACCGGTAAGGGGAAATATTATTAATTTGAAGATCATTTGGGGGGAAAAAAAATCCTTGCTGTTCTTTGATGATCAATTTAATCAGCTTTGTCCATCCCAGATCACTTCAATCACACCATAAACCTTCAAAGAGATCCAAAACATCAAAGCTTTTATTGCTATTATATCCTGTGTAACCCCTCTTGCCTACTGAGATGTGATGTCTTGAGCCAGAAGAGGAAATAGAAAGGGGTGTGAACCTGCTAGTCTTATGCATACAGTACATCTTGTATGGTCATGTGTTGTCATGTCATGTCATGAGGTACATTTTATAGTAAAAACCATCTCTGACCTTCAGTCTCAGATGAAAATGTTACATTTACTTTTATATCCAACATTTAGAAATACAACAGAAAAAAAAAGATTAAAGATAGCAGTAAATCTGAATTTACCTTCTTGAATTTATTATGAAATGATGTCAGTGTATTTTCTGCCCTCTCTGTTACAGGACATTGTGGGAGGTGTGAAGATGTCTCTATTTTTACCAACCCATGTTGACCACCAGCAATGCCTGTTAGCTTTTCTTGTAAATACCATATGAAAGTGAAACTTTCTACATATGGTATGCTACATATGGTACAAGAACAAGGACCCGGACCAGAGAAAAGCCATGGACTGTAACATACATAGGTACAAGGCTTAGTGTGTTGGTGTGCATATTTGTGTGCATTTGCGTGTGTTTGTGTGTGTGTGTGTGTGTGTGTGTGTGTGTGTGTGTGTGTGTGTGTGTGTGTGTGCGTGTTAATGTGCATGTGTGGCTTTGACCAGATGCATTGTGAAGGCCTTGGTAGCTGGAAGCTTCATGACACCTTTGAAGCCACAGTGCATTTCTTTCCACCGCTGTGCAGCAGTAGTTTTGCTCAGTGTGTGTATACACACACACACACACACACACACACACACACACACACACACAATACACACAAAATACATAAATTTACTTAGATTTTTTTTTAATAATAACTCAAAAGGTACACTTCATATATAAAGACAAGTGGTCTCTGTCATATTCTTATATGAGGAAGCCATGGTTGTGGTTGTTGTCATGATGAGCCAAGCGTGGTCTTCATCCTCAGTGGGACTCAGATGTCCTATTGACTCACCTCTCTGGATTGTCCCTAACGAAGGCCTTGATGGTCTGTAAACCACTGATTGAAACAGAAATCAATTGGAAGACAGAAATATATATAAATGAATACAGTGCTTTTATTTTGCACTTTGGGACACGTATTATTTGAAGCATTGATGAATGAATTGATAATGATGCAGGGTAGCCGTCATATACAGTATCTCTAGCAGAGGCCCTGTCTGGAATGATATAGTGATACATTTGTATTCATTTTGTAATCACATGACAGAGGTACTAATTAGACTTCAGAGGTTCCAAAAACCAAACACACACTCTTCAAATGGTTTCAACCTACATTGCTACCTCAACCCTTGCTTCAACTTTCACTTTGGGCCAGCTTTGCCATTCATAAAAAAGTGTCTCTATCTGAGCCTGACATACATATGGCTCTGAAGCATATTACACAACAGTGACATCTGGTGGTGTGTGTGGGGGAGAGAGAGAGAGAGAGAGAGAGAGAGAGAGAGAGAGAGAGAGAGAGAGAGAGAGAGAGAGAGCTCCACCACTGTCTCAAATGCAATGTGACATGTAACATTTTTATTATGACAAGCAGTTCCCTGTTGTTCTCTTTCTATGGATCCCATATACCAGGAGGCCAAAGGTTACCACGGCAGCCAAGCCAAGAGCAATCAGGAGCGCATGATAACCTGTAAAGAACATGGATTATTTTAATCACTGTGCACAATGTAAGTACACTACAAACAAACCAGTGAGAGCATTGTTCTTGTGTGTGTCTGTGTTAATGTGAAAAAACAGTGAAAAATGACTCAATTTTTAAAATGGATTATTTTATCATGCTACTTGATGAAAGAAATACAATTTTGGTTGTTGTAAAGATTCTCTGAATGCAGTTCAGTCCTATGGCCACAAGGTGGCAAATTTATCTAATAACATAGTTTTCTAGGTACTAAAACTGAGTTGAAGGAGATTTGGAAAGAGTAGAATAAATGTGTGCGAAGGAAGATGAAAGAGAGAGACAGAGGAGCAAGTGAAAGAGAAAGTAAAAAGCAAAAAGAGTGTGTGTGTGTGTGTATGTGTGTGTGTGTTTGCACGTATCACTGTGTACAGTCCCCAGGATAGTGTTCTCTGTGTGTGTGTGTGTGTGTGTGTGTGTGTGTGTGTGTGTGTGTGTGTGTGTGTGTGTGTGTCAACCCACTAACCCGATGCTGTTGCTGCTTTAGGGCTGTTGTTAGACTGACAGTCGGTGGTCGCCTTCGAGACTGTGGAACATTTCAGTTTGAATGTTAAACAAATGGAGACCATTGAGACAAAAAATACCAAATGAAAACAGAAGATACATATCAATTCAAATCACCACAACACTACAACTGTTTTGATTCCCACACAGTCCCCTGCCATGTACAGGTTTCAGGTCTCTGTCTTATTTCATGTCACATTTATGAATATCTTAAAAGATTAAACATATCTTTAAGTGAACATTGGTACACTTAAATGTAAAGAATTTTCAATGCCATGATCAGGGGCGGACTGGGACAAAAAATCGTCCCTGGCGTTTCGAACAAGACCAGCACATCCTATTGGTCACAGTGGCGGAACAACTGAACCTAAGGCCCCGGGGCAAAACGCCAAACGGGCCCCCCACCCACTCCCAAAACGCACGCACGCACCCCCAAGCGCACATAGGTGCCGGCGCTGAAATAATCTCTACAACAATTCAGACAGAACAATGTATATCGCTCAGTAATGTGTCCATTCGGCATGTAGCCTACTTTAAGGCATAATAATACAACCAACCACATTACAAAAAACAGCCCTGGTATTTGCACTTCCATATTTCCAATAAGTGGCTAACAGGGACACGCGCACGCAATTCACAGTTCACAGATATTTTTTTGACACACGGAAACGGCTAGTTCAAGAGCTCATTTAGTAGCCCATGCTAATAATCCATGCTTTAAACTACTGCACCAAAACAATGACACACCAATGCATATAAAACATAGAGCCAGCCGCTCAAATAAAAACCTGAGTCTTACCTTCATGCAGTTAACGAAATACGAGACAGCTTGCTCTTCTCCACAACCTTGTCTATGGATAGCAGTGTCATTACTAGCCTACTACTAGTGCAGCTAGCTAAAGCTGCAATTGAGTTGACAATTTCGTGCATGTTTCGCTATCAGTAAACAGTGCTCTCTTCAATTTGTCTCGTTTTTGCTCCGCTCCCTCCCCCTTGTGTTGCTTGGAACCCCTGTTAATTTTTTTAGCCTGGCCAGCTCAACCTCTCCTAACTGTGGCTAGATGACTTTCAGTTTCCAAATGAAGAGTTGTTTTGCTACTCTGCCTTGATGCTCCCAGAAGGCATTGCTTTTTTAAAACATTATTTAAAAACAATCAAATAAAAAACAGAGATTTCTTTCATTTCAAACAATGCACAATTTCTAACATGCCAATGAGAGAGCTGGTTACAAAATAATGACTGACAAACAATTTCCTGATTCTCAATCTCCCTCTCCACATTCCTAACCCTTCTCTACATTGGCCAGAGCTACAGCCAGTGTTAGCACAGGGACAGGGAACTGAGTCATGTTCACAACTAGTAGAAGCAGACGGTGAATTAAAAACTCAAAGAGGTCTAAAGATTGCCTTCTCTTTATTATTCTGTCCATCCTCTATTGTGTCCCGCTTTTACTTTTAAACATGCTTCATCCGTACATATTCTCGTACACAACCAACAGAGAAGCCATGCGCACCTCTTCCCTAGTCCACTGACAGCTGACGCAGCAGGACGATGGCTTTCATACTAAACTACCCATCATGCATTGCACTTTTTGCAAATTGCAAAATGTAAAAACAACCATTCTAAATACATAACAGCTTAGTTTTGCTCGAAAACCTTGTAATTTAGTTTATTTTAAGTGTCTTTAAGGAATTTAAAAGATTTTTTTTTTTTATATATATATATATATAAGTAACCATGATAAGAATGATAAGCAAAGACAAGGGGTATATAATGTAATGCACAACTGAGGACTTTCACTGTTTTCAGACTTGTCTGCTGCAATGCAACTAAAGTGTGGTCAAGGAAATTTTCGTGATGCAGTTGAAGGTTGATGAAGGGGCCCCTCCTCCATAGTGGGAGGGCCCTGGGCCCAGGGGCGGTGGCCGTGCCCGCCCCCTATAGCTCCGCCCCTGATTGGTCATACCATTAGAAAATAAGCCTATGATTACAGTTACAGTAAGAATGTCAGGCCCAAATAGTGTGTTGGCCCACCGGGCATTTGCCCTGTGTGCCATATTGCCAGTCCACCCCTGGCCATGATACATCCTATTCATTATGTTCACTATACTATAGAGTCATATTCAAACATCAACACTTTCATTCTTTACTCGTAACATGTTACACTTGTTTTATGTGGCTTACCTACAGTGAGCATCACTTTGGTGTTATAATCTGAAACTTCACACACATATCCCCCATCATCTTCTAGGGTCAGGTTTTGAATGGTCACAGTGAATATACCACAGTCTTTCTTGTCCTGCAGAGAGAATCTCCCCACCGTGGGTCCACTCAGCTGTGCCATTGGAGCAGATGACTTTTGTTTTATAACCTCCACCATTTTGAACACTTTCCTTCTGTAGGCACTTTGGCTGGAACTCGTAACCCTTCTTAGATGGACAGCTGATGACAGCGTTTCCTCCCTCACATCCTCGAAATGTTTCGGCAGAACACCTCACACAGCCCAACACTGACAGAATGAAACATACTGTACATGAAATGCTACCATCTCTCTCTTTCTATCTCCCTCTTCCTCTCTCTCTTTCTCTCAGGCCATTTTGGCACATTTTTAGTTGGCACTAATTACACGTCTCGCTGTGTTGCGCATTCCATGATTGGATGTTTTATACTTTATTAAAATCATATTATGCAACCAAAATATCACATGGTCAAATTTCATGTATTCATTTACAGTACATCTTAACAACTCCATACCAGTGCATTTTATTGTTGTTATTTACGTGAGAAAAATGTCCACGACATGTCCACGAATTTTCCAAGAAATTGCCCATATTGAAGCTAATGCTGTGACATTTTATCACAATTAAAGATTAACACAGGGTATTGCAGTATTTCACAATTGCTAAAAACACATTTCCTGAAACCTCCTCTCATTTTCTCAAAACTCTAAACACAAATCCTAGTTTTCAAACAAGATTCACAGAACCCTTGATTTTTCTTGCAAAATCATCTCAAACATCTCAAAACTGTTGAAACTGTGATCAAAACTAAATAATCATCTCAAAAGTGTTATCGGGCCACTGAAAACTTTTACTGTAACTGAAACCCACTTCATACAGTGACAACTTGGTGACAATCACATTTGCTTGATTTTCATTGTGGCATTTCTGTACTGTATCATTACTCTATTTGATCACCTTTTACACACTCCAATTCTGCTTTCCATACAGTAGCCTATTTCTAGAAAAACACTTGTGTGGTAATCAGCCTACATCAACGCTCAACTGGCTTAGACTGAGTGTTATCAATTTTGAATTGTAGTCCTTATAGAGTGACATCTGTGCTTTAATTGAGTTCATCTTCTGCCTTATTTGGTTAGTAATAAAAGTAAGAAGTGCATTATTATGCAAAATGTGCTTTATAGTATGAAAATGTGTTAAGAGTTTTGCAAAAAGAGCGAAAGAGTTTTGCAAAATGTGCCTACCTTGGTGAAAGTAGTGTATGGTTTAGCCAAAAGGGAGATTCATTCAATAAGTGTGTTCAGGCAGTTGAGAATTTAATTCACTCAATAGGGTTTACTGTTTTAGCAATCGAGAAATACTGTAAAACAACAGTGAATTAGGCTCATCTTGGTAAGGAACAAAAAAGATTTTTGTAGACTAGCATGGGAAAATTGTCTCGTTATAAGCATTATCTTTGTGGTAAAATGTAGGTCTTACCCATAATGTGGAAGATTATCAACCTGTACATCATTTCAAGTTGAGCTTTGTGAATATTGAATAACATCGTTCATGCGTCTTCTAATCTTCTAATCTCTGTGAATTTTTCTCCTCTGGTCTAATACATGACAATCAACTGAGGGTTGATGTCTTGAGTGAGAGTTTTCAGTGTTAGAATGAAATGTTTTTTCTATGTCAGAACATGGGAGGGGTGTGAACTCAATTTAACCAATTCATAGCACAGACAAAGACAAAAGACAAAAAAAAAAAAAAATGAAAATGGAAAAAAAAGCTCACACACGTCTTTGCCTAACCTGTCTTTAAAGTTTCTTTCATGAGAAACTAGTTCACACTAATAACCACTGATGTCAAGTCAACAAATTGAGGAAATTATTTTTACCCCTTTGAATTTATTTTTTTATGTTTTGCATTATACATGAAGAATCATATTTCTTCCCTAACACAGTTTATTCATTTGTCAATACATACAATTGTATACATACATATATACAATTGTATACATACATACATACAATTCATTTGTACATGAAACAGTTAATGATATTTAACTTAGATCAAAGTGAGTTGTCACATCAGTAGCACAATTAATTTGAAAGTAATGAAACAAGTCACAGACAAGAAATCTATGTGGGATCCTACAGTATAAACATGCTATAAGCAAGGACATTACATCATTACTGATCACAAAAATGAAAAATGAAGTTTGTGTGTTTATGTGCATCAGGGTGCTTCTGTGGTTGTGGTTAAGAGGAAGTTGACCACACAACTGCAACAGAGAGCATGCATGTACAAATGTGCATATGCACAAACCCACGCAAACGTGTACATATGCACACAGCCACACATACAAGTGCACACACAAACGTGTTAGGGTACTTCTGTGGAGACACACACACACACACACACACACACACACACACACACACACACACACACACACACACACACACACACACACACACACACACACACATACGGCCCCACTTACAGTAGGTATTATACACAATAGTGTGGCTTGAAAAAAATGTAGAGAAAACAGTAAAGCACATTATTTTATCAGGGACTCAGTCTGTATTTATGTTCTGGCTCTGGTAAACTGCATCAGGTTAGGTGGTGTTGGGGTTCAGGCTCTGGTAAACTGCATCAGGTTGGGTGGTGTTGGGGTTCAGGCTCTGGTAAACTGCATCAAGTTGGATGGTGTTGGGATTCAGGCTCTGGTAAATTGCATCAGGTTGGATGGTGTTGGGGTTCAGGCTCTGGTAAACTGTATCAGGTTGGATGGTGTTGGGGTTGAAACCTTGATTTGTATGAGTACTTAACCTTGATTTATATGGGGACTTATTTCTTCCTAAATGCTTCCTTAAAGGGGTATTTCACATGATAATTGTTTTGGAACATCAATGGACACCACTAACCACTTGGTGAGCTGCACACATTTTAAAACAAAGGTTTTAGGTTGTTTTAAGGACAATATTGGACTTGCACAAAGCAAGCCATTCTGAATCAGAAAACAGGGGATTCTAAATGAGCCAAATATCAGAGAGAGGAGCAAACCTCAAAATGTTGGTGTTGATAATTCTATTTCATCCTAGACACTCCAGAAAAGAAAAGGCTAAACATGCTAAAAAGGGAACTTCCCCTTTAATGGATTAAAGAGATATGCGCCTTGTTACCTTATCTTGTATAGGTTATCAGTGTCCGACTTTAAAATTATTGTTAAGTAAGCCAAATGCTTAATTTTACCATCTAACTCAGATCAATCATTTAGAAACAATGCAGTCATCAGCTTGAATTAATCCCAAATAGTTTAGCCTATAGCTTTATGCTTTCTATGATACACTCTTAGGCTTTGCAGGATGCAACCAAGTTGTGCATATGGGTATGTTTGTGTGTGTGTGTGTGTGTGTGTGCGCGTGTGTGTGTTTATGTGAGATTACTCTAACTGTCCATTTTTGAAACCATCATCAATAAACTGCTGATGAAATAAAGCAACAGCAAAGTGTGTGTGTGTGTGTGTGTGTGTGTGTGTGTGTGTGTGTGTGTGTGTGTGTGTGTGTGTGTGTGTGTGTGTGTGTGTGTGTGTGTGTGTGTGTGTGTGTGTGTGTGTGTGTGTGTGTGCTTGCAGTGTGGTCTTCCTCTGTTTCTTTCTCTATTTAATCTTTTTTTCCCCACAACCACCAGGCCAGCACAGCAATAATTGCCACAGCAGAAATGACGCAACAACACCGCCTCGAGACCTGCAAAGAAAATAGTCTCTAATTGTACTGTAATTATGTATTGCTGTAGCTTCATGATACATTAATGTAATATATGAAGCTTTATATATTTCCCATAACTAAAGGTGTTAACTAGTGCTTGTCGAAATTAGCTGATTAATCATGTGATTAATCCAAAGATTTGACTCAGATTGAAGAAAATAACTCAGACTAACTCGATGAATATGGTCCACTTTCATGGCATTCATTATATTCAATTTCAGATAGAATATGCCTCGGCTATAAGTCACTGATACAAAGATTATAGTCTAGCTCCTGATTGTCCAACAACATGTATGGGAACTGTTGGGTAAGTGATAGTGTGAGTTGCCCCATTTGAGAAGAACAAAGTCAACTATTTAGTATAGGGCTTTATAGGCAGAATAAGGTCCAATATACCTAGCATCCGAATTCCTATGCAGGAAATGAGTTGCGATATAAAATGATAATACATAATCATGTAATTTTTGTGCTTATCATATATTTTCCCATAATTGACACACTAGTGTTAACTGAAGTTTTTAAAACAACAGTAAATTAGGGTCATCTTGCAAAGGAGCAAAAAAGATTTTTGGAGACTAGCATGGACAATTTGGCTCATCATAACATTAACATTGTTGTAAAATGTAGCTCTTACCCAATTAGTGGAAGATTATCAACCTGTACATCATTTCAAGTTGAGTTTTATAAATCTTCAAGTCATCTGGGGGTTGATGTCTTGAGTCTGAGAGTTTCAGTGTCTGTCTTTGTCAGAAGAGGGGAGGGGTGTGAACTGAATTCATTTTATTTTTATATTTTGACTACACTGCATTTCGGTGTATGTGAAACTGAATTGAAACTGTGACAAAAGCCAAAGCAAAATAGAATCCTCAGATAAGATTGACCACTGAGAGACAAAACAAATGGCCCATGAACATAGCAATCATGCTATCCCTGTAAGTTTTGATTGAGACAGAGTATTGCATTCTTTGCTGCTTTGGTAAACATTGGCAAACCTCCCTCCCAAAAGAGTCATCTATAAAATTGACAGGACCAAAGAAATAGTGGATGTAGGGTTTCAATAGTAATTTCCAAACACCATGAAAGCCATTCATATTTTTCATATTTTATGATATGATTACATGTTCTATTTGACGTTTAGGTAACATTGAGACGGTTAAAATATGGTTAATGTTATCTGATTTGTCCTTTCCCAATTAATCCAACAAAACATCACGTCATTTTGCTGCTATAGAGATTCCCAACGTGTCGTCATCACACAATGCATTCTGGGTTTGCCCCGGAATTAGACTCTAGCAACAATCTCTGACTAGACTCGCAAAATATTTTAAAAAATTTCGGGTGAAAAAAAAATGTGATCGGGTGTATGAACCGGAGCTACGATGGGGCCGTAAAAAAGTTACAGCTTAACTAACCGCTATCTCCGGGGCAAGATGGCGCCGATTATGACGATTTTGACGTATCTTGCCAATCCCTATTAACTGAGAAGCACAAAACAATTAAAAAGACAATAGATAAATAAATAAATAAAAGTAAAAAAGTAAAATTTGACATTTTTGAAAATGGAAATATAGCATTTTGGATTAAAAGAACAAACAGCTCTTCAAATAATCTGCCTTTAATATTTCTTTCATGAGAAACTAGTTCACACTAATAACCACTGATGTCAAGTCAACAAATTGAGGAAATTATCTTTACCCCTTAGTTTTCTGCATTATACTGTACATGAAGAATCATACAGTATTTCTTCCTTAACACAGTTTATTCATTTGTCAATACAGTTGATAATTTAAACTGAAATCATAATGAGTTGATAAATGTCACAGCAATAGTAAAAATGTATTTCAGAATAATCAAACAAGTCACATGCAGACAAGAAATCTATTTGGGATCATATAAACATCCTATCAACAATGACAAGGGCATGACATCAACTAGGTAAATTATCATTACCCATCATAAAAGTTTAATGAAAAACAAAGTTGTTTGTGCAGCAATGTATGGCTAAAGTATTTGTGTTTATGTGTGTCAGGGTGTTTCTGTGGTGTGTTTAAGAGGAAGTTGACCACACTGAAACAGAGAACACGTTTAAGACATGCATGTATATATGTACATGCACAAAGTCACGCAAACGTGCACATATGCACACAGACAAACATAAAAAGTGCACACACAAATGTTAGGATGCTTCTATGTAAACTGAAACAAACACACCGACACACACTCACTCATGGTTTATATACGGCCCTACCTACAATAGGTATACACAATTGCAATTACAAACACGGGTGTAAGAAATAATTTGTCCTCTGCACTCCCTGCTGGGCCTCTGCATGCAATTCTGCAACTGCAGGGTTGTAAATTCAAATTTAGGTGGGCTATGTAGACTCAAACATCAGGAACAACCCTACTCAAAGACATTCTTTCACACACAGACTCTCTCGTCTACAGACACAGACATTCAGACGACACTTTAACATCCATTAATACACGCTAACACACACTGCCACCACTACTACTACTACTACTACTACTACTATTACTACTACTACTACTACTACTACTACTAATAATAATAATAATAATAATTGGACAAGAGCTCTTAGGAAAATTTGGTGTATATTTTGCTCTTATATTTGTGCTTATGGCCAGGAATTTCAGGTCGTTTTGGGGTTCAGGCTCAGTTAAACTGCATCAGGTTGGGTAGTGTTGCGGTTCAGGTTCTGGTAAACTGCATCAGGTTTTCTGGTGTTGAGGTTCAAACTCTGGTAAACTGCATCAGATTGGGTAGTTTGGGGATCCAGGCTCTGGTAGAGTGAGCTTATCTGGATGATGTTGTTATCCTGAGGACAATTCTCATAGTTAGCAGCCTAAAAAAAAAATAGAAGACAGAAGAGAAATACAAAGAGAAATATAAATCATATCCATAATCAATTGTACTGTAATCATTTAAAAATAAACAAAAGATAAATAATTAATTCCGAATTGATAGATAACTGTAAGAAAGTATCACTTTTTTTAGACAAATCTTCATGTAATCTCTATGGCTGACTTTGGGCCTGCCTCTATAGACAGAGAGCCAGGTCCAAACTTACCCAATGATGACCATAAAATTGTCTAAGAAGCTGGCAAATTATAACCTGGTTCTCTACGCAGATGGATGTTTCTCATCCGTCTGGAATTTCGTCGGTTGCCTAGCTGTTTTCTGCTGTGACGGGGCGGGGGTTGTATTAAAAAAAAATCTCAAACCTGATTGGAAAATTCAATGTGCCTGTCACGTACTACTTGCTACGTCATACCTGTTAACATCCCGCCCCACGATTGTGATTGGATCTATGGCATAGAGGCGGGCTCGCGTATGGGGTAAACGGAGACTTCGGGCTCAACAAGGCTCTACCAGACCCTCATGCGAGCTCACGAAGTTGAACGAAGATGCATGAAGCACGAAGGGTCTGTGTGAGAACCAGGCTAGGCAAATTAGCCCACAGCATGAAATATTGCCTAGTTTCCTTTTCATATAGGCATTGACTTCCTACATACTGGCGTTAAATCTCCTTCCATGACTTCTTCTGGTATTACGAACATTGACCTTGTTCACATCAGCTGCATCAAACCCAAGCCAATCAGCGAGCAGAAGGTGGGAGTTGTGAGAGATGACGTTTCGTACATTACAATCAAGCTGGCGCATAACATAGGCTTAGCCAAACGTTAACGATTGGGTGGAATCAGATTCAATCATTTCAAACTTCTACAGAGTCTACGCCTACAGCATGCAAATGTTTTTCAATAGCTGAGATCCCAGACCGTTTTACGAAGCACAGCGTAGACCAACAGGGATGGTCATGACCAGGCTAACTTAGATTTCTAACGTCAGAGACTTAGTTGCCCATTAGGCCACAGACTCACCACTTTTAAAAGTCTCCCTGAAGACTGGTGTCTTGATGGCCTGTGGGATGCTAATGAGGGTAAAAGAGAGAGAGGAGGCAAAGAGCGTCAAACTTTCTTCATTTCTGTAGTTTGAGAAATTGACAAAAATGAGACACGATCTGTTTGTCTCAAGATGTACGTGTTTTAGAAATGTTCTATTATGGACATTGGTGAGACATGCTGTAAACTGCATGACTCAAATTAGACAGGTAGGTGTGTGTGTGTGTGTGTGTGTGTGTGTGTGTGTGTGTGTGTGTGCCTACCTCTGTTTCTCTTAGCTCTGCTCTTCATCAGTTTGAATGTCAGAACAAGTACGCCAATGAAAACCAGGAGAGAAATGAGGGACAGACACAAATATAGAGGTAGAACTGCAAAAAAAAAAAAAGAAGCATAATTTCTTTTGAATATCTAGTGTGTGTGTGTGTGTATGTAAAAAGTGAGAGAAAAGCAAACCCCAAAATGAAATACACTTGTTTACACAAACCAAAACAGCCAGGGAAGGTTGTCACAAACAAACAGATCAGCAAAACATATCAACAAATGTTTATCCAATGGTTTTCCTATTTTAATTTTTTTTTTCTGAAATCTCAATTTTGCCTGGAGTTTCTGAAATAGTCTTTCCAGTGACTGAGACTTCGATTGCATTCGTCTAGATGTCCTGTTATGTGTAAACGGGGTCTGACAATACAGATCATGTGCTTATTTAATATTCTGGTGTTTTTGTGTGCATTGGACTATGTGGTCCTTTCAGACCATGTGGTCCTAGATGGCAGTCTGCATGTTGCAATATGGACAAAAATAGACCAAATGAGCCTGAGATGAGAGAAGTGGGGGATTCCCACTCATTTGTGACACCACAGAACAGTTGGCCAAGGTAAATTTCCAGAGGACTCTTTTTTTAAAATGTATCAACCATACTACAGGAATTGGTCATCTAGGCCATCTTACCTGAAGCTTATACTGTAATTTCCTGACTATTAACATTGTACTATTAACATATGTACATTGATTTCGCTAAATTTATTCCGCTATGAGGTTAAAAAGGGGGGGTTAATATGGTGTTAATATGTTTTTTTTTTTTTAACTTGCATAAAACACTATCCTGCGGCTTATACACAATGCGGCTTATATGCGGGAAATTACTGTATGTGGGTAAAATCGTTTTGGTCTCAATGCATGTGTTTTCCTAGTCTGGCAACCCTAACTTTCTAAAGGGTAAAGAGTGCCTAGGATCACTCCTGTGCAAAGTCATGGATTTATGACCTGGCTGATGGGCTTAAATATGCACACACCGGTAACACTTTAATTTACAGCCCGTGAAGTACTGGGTAAGTATTAGTAAGTATTAGGTAAGAATGGTGTAACAAAAAAGAATCAAGGGATAAATTACTGAATACTTACAGCGTAAGTTTGCTGGAATAACACATGTTCACACTTTATTTTACAGCCCGTGAAGTACTGGGTAAGTACAGGTAAGAACAACGTAACAAAATAGAACTTTATGTGTAATATTGCCATAATTACAAAATAAGGGGTAGCCTAGATGCATAGTATAGCCTACAGGAAAGGCATGTGTGGATTCACTTCTTTTTACAGCCCCCACATCCAATATTAGGGTGTAGTTACAAGTAGTTTTGGGGTATTTAGGTAGCCTACCTAAGTGGTGTAGCATCAGTGTGCGTGTCCTATCTATGCAGAAGGTGTGTGAGGGCCGAGAGCGGTATTGCAGACAGATATAGATTATCTCGCAATGGAAGCAACTATGTTGTTTGATCACTAAGTTGTTTGTTCAGCGTTAAACTAATGAAATAAAGTCTACCTTATTTATATAGAGGCTCACAGACAACCGCGAATGATGAAGGGTGAAATCTCCCGTGAGTTTAGAGAAATAGTCTTGTTCCATTTGAAGTGGAATAATCAGCACAAGTGATAGCGAGGGATTTATTAGTTTCATTTTCCATGTTGTAAATAAAACGCATCTTTGTCAAACTGTTGCCTCTGACTATGCATGCTACTGTACACCACTTACTGTAGGTAGGCTACCCTATTGAAAAATAAAGAACAAGTAGCCTACAGTGGAATTACCTAAATAGCCTACCCCAAAGCTACTTGTAACTACACCCTAATATTGGATGTGGGGGCTGTAAAATGAAGTGAATCAACGCATGCATTTCCTGTAGGCTATACTACGCATCTAGGCTATACCCATTTTGTAATTATGGCAATATTACACATAAAGTTCTATTTTGTTACTTTGTTCTTACCTGTACTTACCCAGTACTTTACAGGCTGTAAAATAAAGCGTGAACGTGTGTTATTCCAGCAAACTTACGCTGTAAGTATTCAGTAATTTATCCCTTGATACTTTTTTGTTACACCATTCTTACCTAATACTTACTAATACTTACCCAGTACTTCACGGGCTGTAAATTAAAGCGTTACCGCACACACCTCTGACCATGCGTAAGCCACGAGAGAATAGCAAAAGTGGGATTGGTAAAATTGCAAGTTCTAAGAATGATTGCAATTAATGATGTGGCCTTTGAAGCGAGGCTACGAACGAGATTCCGAGCAAAAAGGGGGCGTTCCTCATGGAACCTCGTTCGAGATCTGTCTCCTTTCCTTAAAAAGCACGTGACCAACCAAATGTGAGACCTCACATTCTGTGTACACGTCAGTGGCTCATTTCGAGTGTTGCTCCCGCTGAAAAGGCGTCAGATCCTCGCCTGCGTATTGAGTTGACGTTTGGTGTTTGTGAGAGGCAGGTTGTGCGTGCGTTGACTTGTGATGCTGGTTGTTACAGCAAATGTTGCAAACGTAGCAAATAAATGAGAGATACTTAGACAACATTTCATACTAATGATTGCACATTTTGTATGTAATGTCAGATTGATTGGTGGACCGTATTTATGACAACTAAAGCCTACGGGAATCTCTGAATAGAATGTTTGAGACATAAACGGCAGAGCTGAGAATTCAATCAAAATATTTCTAGAGATGGTGTTATCAGTATTTTCAGCCCATTATTTAATTCATTAAACATGGTATACACAAAATAAATATGTTGAAAAGGGAAAGTAAAATGTATTTTTTTTGCCGGAGGAGTTCTATCCAAATCTTATGCTCGTAATCGAGCTTCTATTGAGCACTCTGAAGTGCAATTTACCGTGCTGTTCGCGGCATCGGTTTCTGTAGGCTTCAGAGTTTATTTAGTGTTCCCATTTGTGGTCTTAGAGCACCATCCTGTGGCCAAGCTGTGTAACAGCAGTGTTTTTTTTTTTTTTTTTTTTTTTTTTTACATTAGTCTCAATAGCAGAGCATTACAGAAGGTTCTCAGTGTTATTTGCTTTGAACAGCAATTTATCACTATTGTTAATGCTGTATGTGCAAGTAAGCTAAGTTATTTACTAATTATGTACATACAGATGTATGTATTTGATTAATTCATAGGTTTACAGTGTTTATTATGAACAGATTATTTCGCAACACAGTATTAAACATTCTTTATTTATTATTTACAGAAAACCACATGTATCCACACACATACACAAATGTAGGCCTACACGCTCTCTGATTAATTACCCTGATATTATTATTATTATTATTATTATTATTATTATTATTATTATTATTATTATTATTATTATTATTGTAGTAGCCTAGTAGTAGTGCAAATTATATTAGTATACTGGTCTGTTGGTCTGTTAAAGTTTGTTCCTAGTTTCATAAGAAGTCTTGCGTTCATTTAATTTGATTGATAAGCATTAAAATAATATTATTTCCAGATACACACATGCACACACTCTCACACTTTTATAATCATTCATTGGTTTAGGCTTCAACTGGTTTAAGTATGCATTTATTTATACAGAACATCTAAAAACAACTGCAGTCAAGCCAAAGTGCTGAACAAGAAAAGGTTAGCGAAGCGTGACCACATTTACACAAACCAGAGCCTACATCTACGAGGCTAATTTAGGCTGTTATATTTCCCTTTGGACAGCAGGTGACACTAGAGAGAAAGATCTCATGAGCTCTCGGGTAATGAGCCTTTTGGTGAGCCTTTGCGCTGGAAAGTCTCATTAACTCATGAAGCCTTGCTTTGCCATCTTTAATTGCAATGATATGCAGACCACATACGTTTAATTAGGGATGTTTCAGCCTAGAAATGCACACAATGTTTCATTCCATAAATAATAATGATACTGGACTGGCAATAAGTTAGAACTGAATTTGCCTACCTGTTGGTTTGATGGGATTTTCACCTAAGAGAGACACAATAGACACAAACATATCGATACAGAATTGTACCCTTTGACTTGCCAAGCCCTGAGCGACTTAGGGTTTTTTGACACCCTCAGTGGCAATTGAGATTTGAAGCCAGAATTTATGGCTGCATGGCCCACTAGCATGCTAGTCGAGTTGCTTCAACACTACGCCACCGCCTTAACAGCCATACTTCCAGATGTCGTAATCATTAAAAAAAATCTAAACAGAAGGAGATATAGTTTGACTGAAATAGATACTATATTTGTCAGGATTGTTAAATGTAAGTGACTTACCTACGGTGAGCTTCACTCTAGTGTACACATCTTCTGCAAATAGCCTAGGGACTCCGCACCCATATATCCCAGCATCCTCTAGGGTCAGGTTATGGATGGTCACAATGAAGACGCCACTGTCCTTCTTGTCCTGCAGAGAAAATCTCCCACTGTGGGTCCATTCTTTCCGACCATCGGACCGGATGAGTTCTGGTCTGGGTGTACCCTCCTTCACGAGGAACTTTGGCGACGACTCAAAGATCTTCCAGTATCGACAGCTGATGTAAGAATTTCCCCCCTCATATCCTGCGACTGTGATGTCAGCACATCTCACACTCCTCAACACTTACACAAACAGGATTTGAGGAAGAGAAGATAAATAACACAAGGCTCTCTAATCATTGAATACATGTCACAAGATGGCATATTCCTGAATGTAGTGGTACAAAGGGAAACAAACAACTCACAAAACTAAATTTAGGACACCTCCTGTAGGCTAGCTGTTACTCAGTATTGTTTGTATTTTTGTAATACTAGTCCAATGCATGAAAAAAATAAAAAAAATAAATACATTTGCCAACATGCTAAGCTATTGGTTAGGGTTGTTAATGAATAATCGATGATCGATTATTTGTTTGTTAAGACTTGTTCGAATAAAAATCTGAACTTAACGAATAATTGTTGCGCATTACAGCAGCTACATCTTCCGGTAGGCTATTGCGCAACAACGAGGAGAGATGAAGGAGGTTAGGAGGAGAATAGCAGTGTGGGACCATTTCTCAAGAAACATGGGCCTATGGCTTATAAAGTTCAATGCAATTACAGTGTTAGCCTACTGTATTTACCTACCAACGTCATTTAAAATGCGGTTTGATACCGGAGAAATTTTATGTTCTCAGCTATGGCAACGTGCGCATTAGACACTAAGCCTAGTCGTGATGTTTTCTCCGATGTGAAGGGAAACAGGCATGCTGTTGATAAATAGGCTACTGCTTAGGCTATTAGGCCTACGTAATTTGAGAAAAATTGGTATTTGTTATTTAATGTAGCCTACTTGGCAACTGAAGGCTATTATAGAGTGCGTCATATTTTTATAATAATTCTGTCTGCCTCGGAAAGCATGAACGTGTGATCCACTGAAATATGCATACCTGTGTGCCTTGCTCCCCGCCCTCTCGTCCTGAGTTTGAACAAAACTATGCGAAAGTTCTTCCCATTCCAAGTCGTTATCCGTTTGCAATTTCGGTCAGAAAAGTTCCATATTTCGTTGTGCATTCAAAAATGTTCATGATAGCCTATGCTGCGTTCAAAACATTGTGACAAATCTAGCCAAGAGCTGGATTCTTATTCCACAATCTGGGATGATATTAACATTTGGGTAACAGTACAAAAAAATTATTTAACAGCATAAACGAAAGCTACGTCTGAGCTCTAACTGACAGGCTTTTCCTTCATGAAATCACTAAACAACGCATCGCACGCAGGTCTACACGGTCGTACCTTATGGACACTGATCCTTTTGCGCGCTCTCATTCATACTGTGCACGGCCAAAGTGCTGTATTTCCTTAATAACTTTGGAGAAATATAAGTCATGACATTCATTTCCGTGGGGAAGATTGGCCCAACCCCTGTATAGCCTAGGGCTCTGAATGTGGGCAAGTGACGTCTCTTTTTTTTCGCAAATAATCGATTAACTGTTTGTTAACTTTCTGAATAATCGAACATGAACATTTCTGTAAAGTCCCAACCCTACTATTGGTGGAAACAGGCTATTAGCAGATTGGCATCTTATCTCAGTTCCTGCTCAGAAAGCATATCACTGACATGAGATGGACACAAAGATTGAAGAGAGAACACAACAAAATGTATTTTAGAGAGAGAGAGAGAGAGAGAGAGAGAGAGAGAGAGAGAGAGAGAGAGAGAGAGAGAGAGAGAGAGATTGCCTGTGGCTGGCATACAAAACTGTCTCTTAGCCCTGACAGAGATCAGAACTTTTAGATTTTCTTTTCTGCCACTTATATGTCCCATGCTGCCATACCAAGGTCCTTTCAAACATGTCAAAACTGATGAAATGTCAAAACTCTTACCAGTAATGCTGAAGATGATAAACCGGTTAACCTTCATTTTGAATGTATAAATTATGGCTCAAACCTCTCTCTCTCTCTCTCTCTTATGTAGATTGTATGAATAAATGAGGCCATCAGTCATCTGACTGCTAGTGCTGATGCTGTCGGAGAGTCCCCAAGAGGACATGGAGGGTTGTCTTCCTATTTTCACCATCATGGAGAAATTCTCAGTAACACAAACCCCTGATTCCCAGACCCAAAATAAATATAAGCTAGTGTCCAGTGACACAAATTATGAGTATCTGAAATTTTGCATTTAAATGAGGTGACAGACAGACAGTAGAACAGAAGGGAAAGAGTAAGCAGGAATGCATGTCCAAGTTCTCTCTCTCTCTCTCTCTCTCTCTCTCTCTCTCTCGTGTGTGTGTGTGTGTGTGTGTGTGTGTGTGTGTGTTTGTGTGTGTGTTAGAGTGCCTCTGTCAGTACTGTAAAGATGGTGGATGCAGTACGATTCAGTTAATCTAAAATAAGGGGAATTTAAGAGGAAGTTGACCACATTTCAGCGGAAACCAAACACCATATTTCTCAGGTGTCGAAATTTTGACAAACTTTGACACTATCACCCCCTAGTGGCATTTTAAAGTAACAAAAGTTGAAACAGAGAGGGTTAGGATGCCTTGATATTGTCTTACAAAGTTGTGATAAGCCTAGACCTAATGTTTCAGATGTATTCAACTACATACATTGACAAAGTCATTAGTCTATTTCGTTTTCTCTTTTTGGTCTTAATATGACCAAAAAAGAGAAAACGAAATAGACTAATGACTTTTGTCCAGTAGTTCAGAAAAAGGGCTAGTCAGCAGGCTGACTTGTGCATCAAAGCTGTGAACAAGTGCAAAAACAATGTTGTCAGTAAACTTTTTTTTATGAACAATGTGAAAATATCAAAACTTTACTAGCTATTCCTTCAACTTTTATGAATTTGCTACATTCATAAATGTCTCCAAATCTTACCACTAAAACTGCCCTGATCATTCATATGGGCACTCTATTAATCAGAGAGACGTGAATCAAAAAGAAAAAAAAAAGAAAACTGACATATAACGGTTACTTATTTCACAAACCAAGTCTTTCAGTATTATATTCTTCACAGCTCAATTTTATTAATCTTGTATAGTCGATTTCCAGATGAAACATCACATTGATGTCATTTACAATCAAATTTTTCAAATACAGATTTTGTATTAGTTTAGCCAGTTTGGTGGCTTAAAGCCTCTACAGTCAGTGAATGTTGCCATTGACATCCTCCCATACATTTCCACTGTATTTCTGGTCCACGATCTGGTGGTCCTCGGTCACAATAATGGATCTGTCCCAGTTGACGCGGTAATTTAAGGCGATGACCTTCTCACATGTTGTCCCAGATTGGCAGCTCTCCACAAAAATGCTGACAATAAGATCACCTCTGCCTTCAATAAGTCCGACTTCGCGTACCGGGATATCAATGTAGTCGACCACGTTGGGTTCTTTGAAAGTCCAAACTGAGCCTTCCCCCTCGGTTTTTGACTGCAACAACAATTCACCCAGCTCCATGTTCGTGGAGCTGTAGTATACCCGGAGAGGCACTTCTGATGCGTTGGCCACATAGGTATTTGTGTTCTTCTTCGCAAAGGTGCCACCCATTATGTAACTCAGAGATAAAAGTCTGTTCAGCAGAAGGTCTGAGTATGACAGGCAGCACTGCTGTGTGGAGACGAATGCAACTTTATATAATCTGAGATGGGGAAGTTGTACGGCCCAACCCCAAAATGGGAGTGATGGATTGTAACTTTTTCTGCAATTATTTGATAATATGTAATATTGATAATATGAAAATGCCTGCAAAAATATAATGTTGGTAATTTTTAAATAAAGTAAATGTAGAAAATGATCCATGGCTTTGAACCATTACAAGGAATGAAAACCAAGAAACTATACAGTACACTGAAAAGCAATGTATTTCAATACAAAGCAAATATTATAGAGAATTAAGCAGTGCAATGGTGATGCCTGTCCATAATACTGACAAGCTTTGCACAGCAAATATCTTCAAATACTCTGAATACACTTCTGAAACATCTGGAGACTTTACAGATTGGACAATGGTTAATCATACAACTCTAGTTCAAACTTCCATCGTCCCTCTGCAATAGACTGCACACAAGTACAGTATACGATTATTGAAATTTGTAAATAGCCAAATAGACTGCTACAAACCACATTTTACATGAGGGCAAACACTGGAAACTAAAAAGGAGTGAAATGAACAGGTAGCAAACAAGCAGGGAATTTCTGAAATACCAAATTTAACAGAAGCTTTGGAGATATATGACCCAATTGTGACCGAAACAAATTCAACTCAGCAAAAGCCCTAAGGCCAAAATAAAATACAACATAACAAATAACAGTAATATGTCGGACTCAGCAAACAAAGTGACCCCAATAACCCAAATATGTCGGAATCAGCAAAACCCCCACGAAATAAACAACATGACCCAAGTGACCCAAATAAGTCTGACTCAGCACAATCCCTAAGAGAGAAACAACATGGATCAAGTGATGTAAATACAGCTAGCCAATAGGGATGCAACAATACACAGTCAACCAGCGGAATATTGATACAACTCTGTAACGATTCATGTTGGTTAAGAGGCAGTTTCTGTAAGATTTGTGGTTTACACAGGGGTTGATAGGAAGCAATATCAATCTATTCCTAATTGTTTTTTCATTGTAGATTCTATGCCACTCACTGAGGAGATTTTTAATCTTTATAGCCTTTTCTTCTTTCATCAATCTTTATAGCCTTAAAACATTTCAGGGGCTTTAAAAGTTTAGGAATGTGGAGTGCAATTTTGAGGGCATACACTATCCAGGCATGCCAGAACCTATGGGGTTACCACACAGCTCCATGGTTGGAGGGCTCTGGAAAATAGAACTTTTTAATTTCTGTGCTATTTTTGCATGCCTGTTTCATTTCATATCACTATCAAATCTCTGCCACTCTTACATTTATAGATACTTTGGGACTTCCTCTTCTAGTGTTTACATAGAAATCATGACACAATCTGAATGTAGTAAGCTTGGAGGAATTGTTTTTGAAGGCCATTTTTATGTAGCCGGACAAGCCACATTATCATATAAAATGTATAGTCTGGCCACGAGTGATAGACCCTTGGGGAAGACGGTTAAAACCTCAGCACAACTAACAAGCCAATTCAAAGAACGCTAAGCCTGTCCAGATAGAAGGTTGCCAAAAGCTAAACTCCACTCCAAGCTCCATGCCTGAATATAACCTATAGCATTGCTCAGGCACCACCGATGTCTGAGTACAACCTATGGCTGATGGCTAGACATACTCGCTGAGTAAATTCAATGTGCTACTGCTAGAGTTCTAGGCTAATTTTTATGTATAGCTTATAACTCTGTTGGCTATCAATTGAAATACATGAAATCATTGTTGTCTTATTTAGTTTGTCTATAATATGTATACTGTCTTTAGTCTGATTATCTAGGTGGCATTTGCTTCATTAACAAGCAAATAGCTTTGGAATAATTTTGGAATACCAGAGAAGTGCCAGAGCTAAGCGCTGGGTCGTGAATTGAAAGTGGGAGTGGCTACAGTTAGAGTGGCAGAAGGCAACTGTGCTTTATTTTGCAATGTCTTTATTATTTTTTATCCAAGCATCACAAAATATGGCACTGCACTCACTCGTGCCATTACCAAGATTTGAGGTCAGTCGGATGAATGGCTGGAACACACAGACACACAGACAGACGTTCCTTGAATTATTAGATAAATAGATGTTCAGTATTATAAATGTAATGTTGTATCATACTATCACAATATGATATTTCAGAAATTTAAGCTATTTAATACACATCTAGATTAAGGCTTTGATAAATTTAATCAGTTTGCATGATTTTGGGGTTCAGGCTCTGGTAAACTGCATCAGGTTGGATGGTGTTGTGGTTCAGGCTCTGGTAAACTGCATCAGGTTGGGTGGTGTTGGGGTTCAGGCTATGATAAACTGCATCAGGTTGGGTGGTGTTGGGGTTCAGGCTCTGGTAAACTGCATAAGGTTGGGAGGTGTTGGGGTTCAGGCTCTGGTAAACTGCATCAGGTTGGGTGAGGTGTTGGGGTTTCAGGCTCTGGTAAACTGCATCAGGTTGGGTAAAGGGGTTCAGGTTTATCTCAATGTTGTGGTTTTTTGGTTTGTCTCCAATATTGCACTGTAAAAAAAGAAAAGTTAGCAGAACTTGAAATTTCAAAGTCAACCGATTTCACTGGTTTTCTCGAGTTAGAGAGCATAACTTTATTTTTCAAGTTGCAAGTGAACACTACTTACTTTAACTACACAGTCGTTTGTTCTACCAACTTAAAATTCCTTGTTCTGCCAACTTGAAATTTCAAGTCAAGTGATTGGTCTTTGTACAAAAAAAGCTATCCTTACTGATACATCTTCAGGTTGAGAGCACATGGGGATTGAACCATCAACCTTAGAGTTCCAAGTCTGAAGCCCTATCCATTAGTCTATGCATAGCTTAATTTCTTCCCCAAACAGTAATGCCATATTTTTAATATAATTTTAAAAAGCATACGCTACAAAAGAAAAGTTTGCTGAACTTAAAATTCAAAGTTAACCAATTTCACTGGCTTTTTTTAAGTTAGTCCAACTTCAGAGTGCAGAACTTGATATTTCAAGTTGCCAGGACTCATTAAAGTAAGTAAACACTACTAATTGTTTGTTCTACCAACTTAAAAATCCTTGCTCTGCCAACATAAAATCTTTTTTTTTTTTTTGAGAAACCAGTGATTGCTCTGTCAAAAAACGCTGTCCTTTTCAAATAGTGAGCACATAGGGATTGAACCAACAACCTTGTGATTTCAAGTCTGAAACTCCAACCATTGGTCTATGTATGGCTTCATCTGTATACCTGCTCTAACCATAAAACCAAGGCTGATAGCCTGTGCATTTGGATGTGCATGGCATCCTTTTTAAATGCTTTTAAAAACAACTGTGATAACCATTCATACCAAAGCATTTTCTTTCTTAATTCTGTGAGACTGAAGAAATGAATTAAATAAGATTAATGTCAAGTTAGTTTTAATGGTCACTTGGAGTCACACTTCCTGGAGCTAAGCTCCCACTGGCTCTAGCGCAAGTCAACACTCTCATGACAGAGGTGTTTCAGAGTTACGTCCGAGAATTATGGGTACCAGTATTTGTCCATTTTAAATTCAAATATTGCCTTACTGTTCATTTTCAATTCAAATATTGTCTTACTGCTCAGTGCGGTTTCTCAAAAAGTAGGCAAGATTGAAACTGATGCCAAATTTAGGATAAAGTTTAGATTATTGGTTGATTTTCAGGGAAGAGCAAGGGTAACTGAGAAGCCCTTTCTTAAAAGACAAATGATGATTTCAAACTGGAATTCATTATTTTCAGCTGAGCTCAAAATTGATCATTTGATTGCTCCAGCAAAGGTATCACTGAAATTTGGACATGCTCCAAAAACTGTGTGCCTGAAGAAGCAAGTAAACTAATCTTAGTTGATTAGTTTAACCTGAGGTTGCACACTTCCAAGTGCAACCTAGTTTAAGCGGAGGTTGCACACTTCCTAGTGCAACCTAGTTTAAGCTGTGGTTGCACACTTCCTAGTGCAACCTATTAGTAAATATAAACAGATTTTCAAATAAATGTGATTTTTGGTTAGCATTACAATCCAACCCTGATTGGAATGATTATATTCACAGAGAGCCTTACATAAGCAGTGTTTCTAAAATAATCATGCCATTATCACATCTCCCAAACCTAATATCTTGAGTGAAATATTTAGCTTGTTAAGATGATTTTGATTTATCACTGATCTGAACACCTGCAGCTTTGATGTTCTTTCATTGTCAGCAATAATATTTTCAATATCCAAACAAGCTTCATCTTTTACCTTAGTGATCATACCTACAAGGATAAGTAAATTGTGGATAGTCATCTCCATGATGGTGTGTCATAATAAATATAAGTTTTAATACAAAGTGCAACACAGTACTCAAGTAGCATGATGGTTATACTGTGCAATTTATAGTGTTAACAATTGTTCATCTACTCATTGATTCTTCACAATTACATTTCAACATGGATAAACATGATCGAATTTATGTGGAAGGTGAGGGATTCTGGGACATGTCAATTTGACATCAAGGTAGCGGCAACTTAAGATGCTGTGTTCTGACTACTTATTTTAATGAGTCCTGGCAACTTGAAATATCAAGTTATGCACTCTGAAGTTGGACTAACTTAAAAAAGCCAGTGGAAATGGGTTGACTTACAATTTTAAGTTCAGCAAACTTTTCTTTTTTAACAGTGTGTTAACTTACTTTAATGAGTTGGGCTAACTTAAAAGCCAGTGAAATCGGTTGACTTTGAAATTTCAAGTTCTGCTAACTTTTCTTTTTTTTACAGTGTGGCAGCTGTTTTCCGAGTCAACAGCTCCCTAATCACAAAAAAAAAAAAAAACCTTAAGTAACACTTTTTCAACTTGTGAAATGCAACCTTTTATTTCAAATCTAGTTGGATTATCTGATAATCTGTTTTTACACATAAATATCACTGCAGAGAAGTTGTTTGGTTTAGAGGCGTAAAAATCTCCTCATTTATACAACAATATTCTGCTGTATATTTTTCACTGGTTAACACTGATTAATTCCCTTTATTTTTGTCTTTTAATGGTTTTCAAAACAAGACAGCAGAGAGGAATGAACCGTGAAAGGCACAGGATTGCACTTACACTAATACTAAATATTCTAGCTTTTCAGAAACAAAGTTATTATTTTTTTCAGCAAAAGGTTTTAAATATCACTGGATATCTGGAATCTAAGGGCTACACTTGTCTCGTCAGTTTGTCCACATTCATCAGCTGCCATATGTTGAAATGAAATACTTTTTCTCATCACAGACTCCAGTGAATCATAGACTCACCTCTCACTAATCTGTCCCACTGAAGACTGAGGCACAGATGGTATGTGAGCTGTTGTTAAACAGAGTCAGTGCGATTCATCATACAGTGTATTTCCAAGTCATATTCATCACTTACATTCATCAGATGTTTCATGTTGTCTTAGAATGAGACACATAGTGGGCAGAACATGGTGTGTGTGTGTGTGTGTGTGTGTGTGTGTGTGTGTGACTGTGTGTCTGAGTCCAACCTCTATTCCTTTGATCTTTGATCTTAATCAGCCCGAAGGTGACTACTGTCAGACAAATAATGAAACCCAGTGCAGCCATGATAACAACAAACAGATACAGAGGCTGAGCTGAGAAGAAAACAATCATTGCAATCAAATGCACAACAGTACACCATGAATTTGTCAATATATTGTATGATGTGAAAATATCTATGAACATATTCATATTTGAAAATTCATATATGATATGCAGAGAATATATCCCCAGATAAATACATATGTGTTGAATTAATGTCATATTGACATAAGTTATGAATATAATCATCATATCATATTGATAAATGATATATGATTGTTGCCTAAAGGTAAAACCAGAGTACAGTGTTCGTCCTCACCAGCTGAAGTTGTATTGGGATGAGTTGGGAAGAGTGTGGTCCACTTAAATTCTGTTGCTGCTGATGTTGTTGACTTGCTTCTAGAGTTTACTTAAAATAAAAGATCAAAATAAAAGCACTGGTGATTGAAAAATTACTGTTGCTACTGTCTAACTCACATGAATATTCTTGTGCAACTGTAAAGCTGATCAATCAAAAGATGGTAGCTGGATATAAGCAGTATTTCAAGTAAATATATTAGCACTCTCAGTTATG
>JAODXP020009114.1:0-13405 GCA_027497455.2 Sardinella longiceps
TGATTAACATTTTTTATTAAAACACAAACCAACATACGGTACAGTACAACACAGTATATATCTCATGCCAAAAAAGAAAGAAAAACAATAGTGATAATAATACATTTTGTTGATGAAATAAAAATAAATAGAAGTGAATGTATTCGCAATATGCGGACTATAACAAAAAGTTGCAAGAAAAGTAAACCATAGGACACAAAAGTAAATGTGTATAGTTTGTATATACCAGAAAAAAAAAAGAAAAAGAAAAAAAAAAAAAGGGGGGGGGGGGGGTGTATCTGACGTTAAACAATAAAATCACATCCTAAGAAGGTCTTGGATGGATAGGCTAATGTCTGACCAAGCCTGAATAGTTTTGGGTTTGGCGTTATTGAGGCGTGCAGTTGTGCACTCCAAGGCTGCAACATACTGGTAGGCCGTTAGCCAGTACTGTTTCAAAGGTAGATTAGGGTAGAACCAGAGTCTTAATATGGCTTTTTTTGCTGCTGTGAGCCCTGCTAGAAGCAGTCTACGCTGAATGAGAGTGAGGGACAGATGTGAGTCATCATTGAGAAGACAAAGACAGGGGTTAGGTTGTATGTCAATATTAAGTAGTGAAGAAATGATGGAAAATGCCTCGTTCCAAAAACGTCTGATCGGACTGCACTCCCAGAACATGTGCATTGTTGTACCAAGTGCCTGATCTTGGCAGTGAGTGCAATTGGGGCTTGGTAACAATTTCATTTTAAAGCATTTCATGGGAGTTGCATATGCCCTGTGTATCAGTTTATAGTGTATAAGTTGATGTGCAAGATTTTTGGAAGCACTATTAAGGTTTTCCCATATGTCCTCCCATGATGGCTCTAAACCAGAGGCGTTCAGGTCCCTTTCCCACACCCTTTCTACAGCTAAGCCTTTGGACTGATGAGAGATTAAAGCATTGTAGATGACTGTTACAGTTCCTCTAGAGCCCTGCTTTGGTCCAACCCATTTCTCCATGGGGTGTTCTGAAATCGGCTGACTCCAGGGCACTCCATACGCTTTCATAGCAGATCTCAGTCTTAGATAGAGAAAGTATGAAGTACCTGGCAGATCATGATCAGACTTTATGTCTAGAAATGAGCGTAGGGCAGAATTATCAAATAAATCACCAAAAACATAAACTCCTTTATGAGCCCATGGGGAAAATACAAATGGCTTCCCACCTGATTGAAAGTTGTTATTGTTCCATAGTGGGGTTGTCTTATGGAATACACCTGTTACACCCATCAGTTTTTCTGTTTTTTTCCAAACATTAAGAGAGTTAACTATAATGCTCCCATAGCGTAGCTGAATATTCTTGCGGCCTGTGCCTGTATAGGGCAAGTCCTCTAAGCGGTGTGGTTTCACACGTGCAGCCTCTATTGCACGCCATGGGACTTGAGAATCTTGGCGCCTCCATGTCTGCAACGGTCTAATCTGAAAGGCATTGTAGTAGAAGTTTAGATTTGGGACCGCCAGGCCTCCAGTGAGCTTGCTACTTTGTAAAGTTGTTAGTTTGATTCTTGCACGCTTTCCTCCCCATATAAATTTTGAAATAAGAGAGTGCATCTCAGGTATGTAACTTGAAGGGGGGCAAGGGGGATCATAAAGAACAGAAAGTTTATACGTGGCAACACGTTCATTTTGATAGTTGAAATTCTGCCTTGCATAGAAACGTGAAGAGAGCTCCACCTTTTTAGATCATGTTCTATGTTATTTTTGACCCTATGAAAATTTTCCTGAACAATTCTATGAAGGTTAGGGTAGATTTCTATTCCAAGGTAAGTGAAAGATGAACAAACAGGAATGCCTGCTGGTAGTTGGGCCTTCTTAGCTGTTGTGTTCAGAGGGAGGAGGGCAGATTTAGACCAGTTTATTTTATATCCAGCCATTTGGTGAAAATCACTGAATAGAGATAAGAGGCGTGGTAGGGATTGCTGGATGTTAGAGATGAACAGAAGGCAGTCATCTGCATAAAGTGAGAGGTAGTGTCTAGAATTATCCACAGTAATGGGGGTTATTACATCACTTTCTCTGATGGCTTGTGCCAGAGGTTCTAAGGATAAAGCAAACAGTAGAGGTGAGCATGGGCAGCCTTGCCTTGTTCCTCTATGTAGGGTAAAGGCTTGTGATTGGAAAGTGCCAGTGAGGACTGAGGCTGTGACGCCACCATATAAAACTTTTAGCATAGACAAAAATTTCTGACCAAAGCCAAATCTCTCCAAGACCATCCATAGGTAGCCCCATTCTAGGCGGTCAAAAGCCTTTTCGGCATCAAGTGAAAAGACAGCACAATCTTCTCTGAGAGTGCCTGCGATATCAATAATGTGTAAGAGCCTCCTGGTATTATCAGAAGCCAGTCTTCCTTTAAGAAACCCTGTTTGATCAAAATGTATGAGTTTACCCACTACAGTTTCAATACGGGTGGCCAGCACCTTGGAGTAAATTTTAATGTCGCTACAAATCAGAGAGATCGGCCTATAGCTGGAACACTCTAACGGGTCCTTGCTCTTTTTAAGAAGCAGAGTAATCATTGCATTTCTTTGATCTCTGTGGAACGATCCCTGCTTAATTGCAAAATTAATGGAGTCTAATATCAGTGGCCCGACTTGGTCCCAGAATGCTAAGTAAAATTCAGGGGGCAGGCCATCCAGGCCAGGCGATTTGCCTCTATTTAGGGATTTCATTGCTGATTCAAGTTCTTCCATTGATATAGGCTTCTCTAAACTATCTATGTCTTCATCATCTAGTTCGGGGAGAGATAGACTGTGAAGAAACGAACTACACCTCTCAGTATCTAGTTGGCCTTCTGATGTGTAGAGATGGTAATAGAATGACTTAAATACATCGTTTATGGCTTGAGGCTGTGTCACAACCACGCCCTCTGCAGTCCGAATGGCGTTTATTGTTGCTTTAGACTCGCACTGTTTAAGCCTGAGGGCAAGTAATCTGCTTGGGCGGTCGCCATCATAATAATATCTTTGTTTTGTTCTATGTAATATGAACTCAGCCTTTGCTAAAGATAAACTGTGATATTCCCCTCTCAGTGCAGAAATTAAGTTCATGTTAGTGACTGAGGGAGTAGTCAGCTGCTCATGCTCTATTCTCGCAATCTCCTTTTCTATTTCATTTAGACGTTTATTACGCCCAGAGTGCAATTGGGAGGAGAAACCTATACATACCCCTCTTATGAAACATTTTGTTGCTTCCCATAATATTTGGGCATTGCTGCAGCTTTCACTGTTGTGAATGAAAAAGTCACTAAGCTGTTGTTTCATATGCGTTAGAAAAAGCTCGTTACCAAGGAGAGAGCTATTGAATCTCCACCTGTGTACTTTAGGCTGATTAATAATTGGTGTTAAGGTACAAGTGACAGGGGCATGATCTGAAATCAAAATTGGGAGCATCTGAATATGACTAACATTATTTGTAATAGAGGGGCTAACAAATATATAGTCTATTCTGGAGGAGGATCCATGGCGGCCAGAATAAAATGAATAGGCCTTAACTTTATCGTTGCGGAGGCGCCAGATATCCACTATATGGAGGTCTGTCATAAATGACTTAAGAGATAGTGAGGAAGGTGGTATTGACTCATGTGAGCTACTTGATCTATCCCATTCAGGGCACACTGTTGCATTAAAGTCACCTGCTATAATGCTATGTGAATCACTGTATTTTAACAAGGTGTCTCTGACATAGGGTAGGAAGCCCTCATCAAATGTGTTTGGTGCATAAATGTTGGCTAATAAAATCTTTGCATAATTAACAGCAAGCAAAATATAAACAAATCTTCCATTAGTATCCTTCCCATTCTCCACCACCAAACATTTTTTGGTTTTCTTTGTGCAAGAATTAAAACTCCTTTAGTTTTAGAGGAAGCACAAGAATGAGCTAGAATTTTGTAGTGCTTATTCTGAAATCGTCGAACACCGTCCTCTGTCAGGTGCGTTTCCTGAATAAGAGCTATAGATATTTGCTTGCGGTGGAGGAATTCTAGACAGCGAGTGCGCTTAATGGGCGAGTTGAGACCTCTAACATTCCAACTCATAATGTTCAGGTTGGCCATTTAGGTAGTGATATGTATGACATGCAGCGAACAATAAGCAAAAAATCCCCCGCAAAAAATGCATACTGGATATGAGGCATGAGTCTCTGATATGTCTCTAGTCGTACCGTATCAAAAGTAGTAACATTAAACAACAAACAAACTATAGACACAGAAGCAAACCGCCGGGCTACTGCTAAGCCCAAGGCTTGCAACACAGACACAAAAATCATTCCGTTGGCGCAAATGTGCGAGGCGGTCCTCAACAACCCCTACAGTAAGATAATGCTCCAGTCCATAGAGAAGTTCGTATTATAAAAGAACGCAGTTGGAGCAATTCTAAGTCAACCAATAAAACTGAAAATCATGTGAGAGTAGTATGAAATAAATCGATGCTCCTGACAGGGTATTTAGAAATAATGAAAATGAAATGTCAAGAGCTACGTAAAACTCACATATCACTGCTTGAAGTAGCTAATGAGCATAACCAGGAACAAACGAGTTACGTTAATGTTAGTGAGTTTATGCACGACACGGCTAGCTAAATGCTAGACACTGGCTCACTGTGATGGAGAGGCATCCATCTCGACTGCAGCTTCGGTCCGGTGAGGAATGGTGGTAGCCTGGAAAGTGTTTTGAAGAAAGTTCTCTGCGTCTGATGGAGCATCGAAGTGGAGAAGTCGACTCTGGTAGGTAACTTTAAGTTGAGCCGGATAGCGTAGAAATGGCTGTAGCCCGAGCGAGGTCATCTTCTTGTAGACAGGGACAAACGCCTTCCTCTTGCTGGTGGTCTCTTTACTGTAGTCTGGAAAGAACAGCAGGTTTTGGTCAGCGTGCTTGACTGGGTGGGCCCTGGCTCCCTTCAGAATCGCCTGGCGATCAGTGTAGTCCAACAACTTGAATATCAATGTACGTGGACGGTTGTTGTTGACATCTTTCTCTGCTGAGTACAGTCTGTGTGCTCTTTCTATGCGGATGGGTCGACCTTTCAAAGACGGTATCCATTTTGGCAGGCTTGCGATCAAAAAGTCGGCTGCATTCGATCCTTCCTCACCCTCTTTCAACCCGACAAGCCTGAGGTTGGACATTCGGCTGTGGTCTTCCATCTGAGTTAGCTTAGAAGTGAGATCGCTAACTTGCTGCTGGAGAGCATTAGCCTCATGTTTGCTAGCCCTCAGCGCTGCCTGTAGCTTGTCGACTTTAGCTGTGTTGTTTTGTATAGCTTTTTGAGAAGTGTCCACGTCTTTGGCAATGGCACCCAAGTTATCCTCAGTATGTTGAATTTGTGTTCTCAGTTCTGTTAGTTGTGGGATCAGGATGTTATTGACTGCATCTTTCACTGCTGTCTGTATCATCATGTTCAGGTTTTTCTGTTGCTCTTGCAGAGCCATGTTTACTGCTGAGGTAATTGCGTTATCCAAGTCCTCCTTCGACATGCTAACCATCTGTTTCTTCTTTTCCTTTAATGGAGACATGTTTTCACCTTCTCGTTTGCCAGCAGGTCTTCCTTGTGCCATAATGATGAATTTAAAGCTCTATTTGGTTGACTTAGTCGTGATAAAATTGAAATTTGAGGGAATATTGAGGACGAGCTTTCAGCTACACATGCATCGCAGACATGCGTCACACCGGAAGTCCCACAAAGTAACAGCTTGAAAATCAATGCCAATATATGAAATGATTGTATTAGCAGGAAATATGACAATAAAATCATACTTTATGTTATACAATCAAAAAACAGCTGACTATGTTTTCAACTTATGCTACTATCACATTTGTCATTACCACTCTACCAAATTGGTTTGAAAGATAGCTAGCAAGCTAAACAACTTGGTTAGAAATATCTGCAAACTATGCAACATATTTCAACAGATTTATTGGACAATACCTTCTGCATTACATGAATATGGCATAATAACTTTTAGGCTGCATGAAACTAGCGACGAAACTCGGGTGACAATGCAGTGGCTGCATGCAGCTAGAACTAGCAGCTAACTTTACATGCTCCAAAAATAACATTATCTGACAGGCTATTTCAATCAAAACGGAATAAATACTTCAAATACCCACACTGGAAGTTGTCTAATGTTGTTTGACATGTAGTAACACCCCCCAAAACACCGAAAATATTAATAGTTTATCAAGGTTTTCAGATCGCTAATATCAGCTGCTGCCAAATGTAAACACAAACCTGACGTGACTCAAAGACGTAACTTTTCCCCTGCTACACTTACTGGTTCAAAAACACCAAAATACAGTGAAATTGAGGCTATAACTTGGATAAATGATAACAGTATGAAATAATAAGGCTTTCTTACCTTATTTGATCCACCAGTTGCTCTTGTAGACAAGGTTAATATTGGCGATGTATGATGTGTCCCGAGCCTGCTCCTTTACCAGTGGCCGGCTGAAGTGACATTTCACTCTGCATTTTCTATCCGGGTAGTGAAGGAAATTCGCGCCACAAATGCCTTAACCAATCATATCAATGTAAAGCCTATGATGTGACGTTTATGAGGAAGTTTTCAGTTAAGAAATACATTGCTGTTTGGCGGAGATATTTGACTGAATGTCATCGATCTTTTTCGTACGATATTAGAACGGTCCGTCTGCAAAGGGTTAAGCAGCTTTGTAATGACCTCATGGCAAGCCATCCTACTTCTTTTCCACATTTGTAGTGAAGGGAGAGTGTAGTCACCCTTTCAAACCCTAAAACTCAGGTCTACAGCATGCCATTTCTGTACACTGGCTACAAAGCCAATGACCCAAGGCTCATTATTGAGGGGTTGTGCTTTAAGGACCAAGGGGAAGTCTTTCTTTCTTTCTTTCTTTCTTTCTTTCTTTCTTTCTTTCTTTCTTTCTTTCTTTCGCCAAACCCAATTTCACACAAATGCTCATTGGAAATGCAAGGCATTTTTTCACTATCTCTGGCCCTGCTTTCAGCCCCTGTCTAGCCTCCTACATGCTTTTGACTTCAGAAAATGGATGTCAGAAATGGAAAGATTCGAGGTTGGCCTTGTCTTTCTGGTCACCTCAGGCATACGCCCAGTCCTCTTTCAAGGTCCTGCCTGCTTTAGGTTCCACAACCCTAACCCTAGCTCTAGCCCTAATATCCTCCTAAGACCCAGCAATTCCTTTTTTGTCCTCTGTAGTGGACATCAGTTTAAGTCTTATAAGTGAAAAAACATTCATGCCAACTTTTAAAATCCCGTTGTACTGTCCAGGGGACATCCAGGGCTTTCTGGTGATACCATTATTATGTAGGTGGGGTTAACCAATCACTCAGAATTGATTTGAAAATGGTGGATATATCATTTTTGGCTTTTCATGGCAACCAGACAGGGCATCCATCAATTTTTGTCAGATATTTTTTTTTTTTCATATTATCAAATTTGATGATAAAAGTGAGTCTAAATATGAATACAGAGAGATTTCAGAAAGAACCAGTCATTTTAACACCTTCAAAACACAACATTTGTTCAATGTCCCCTGTAGAGGACATCGAGACTTACTGCTACATGTTTTTTTTCTTTTTTTTTTTTTTTTTCTAACTAATTTCAAAGTTTGAAATGACAAAGGGTTGACTGAGACAACAAGGTTTTTGCTTTTAATTTATAATAAATGATAGAAAAAAATACCCGTAGTGTACTTTTGCCATCTTATGGTGCCCGACCCACCAGTGTTTCTCTCATAGCTGGGGTCTGTGGCCCAAAGGCCAGGGGTCAAATTATGAGCGTCTTTAACATGGTATACACTTTAAGCAGCTTTGTAATGACCTCATTGCAAGCCATCCTACTTCTTTTCCACATTTGTAGTGAAGGGAGAGTGTAGTCACCCCTTCAAACCCTAAAACTCAGGTCTACAGCATGCCATTTCTGTACACTGGCTACAAAGCCAATGACCCAAGGCTCATTATTGAGGGGTTGTGCTTTAAGGACCAAGGGGAAGTCTTTCTTTCTTTCTTTCTTTCTTTCTTTCTTTCTTTCTTTCTTTCTTTCTTTCTTTCTTTCGCCAAACCCAATTTCACACAAATGCCCATTGGAGATGCAAGGCATTTTTTCACTATCTCTGGCCCTGCTTTCAGACCCTGTCTAGCCTCCTACATGCTTTTGACTTCAGAAAATGGATGTCAGAAATGGAAAGATTGGAGGTTGGCCTTGTCTTGCTGGTCACCTCAGGCATACGCCCAGTCCTCTTTCAAGGTCCTTCCTGCTTTAGGTTCCCCAACCCTAACCCTAGCTCTAGCCCTAATATCCTCCTAAGACCCAGCAATTCCTTTTTTGTCCTCTGTAGTGGACATCAGTTTAAGTCTTATAAGTGAAAAACCATTCATGCCAACTTTTAAAATCCCGTTGTACTGTCTAGGGGACATCCAGGGCTTTCTGGTGATACCATTATTATGTAGGTGGGGTTAACCAATCACTCAGAATTGATTTGAAAATGGTGGATATATCATTTTTGGCTTTTCATGGCAACCAGACAGGGCATCCATCAATTTTTGTCAGATATTTAGTTTTTTTTCATATTATCAAATTTGATGATAAAAGTGAGTCTAAATATGAATACAGAGAGATTTCAGAAAGAACCAGTCATTTTAACACCTTGAAAACACAACATTTGTTCAATGTCCCCTGTAGAGGACATCGAGACTTACTGCTACATGTTTTTTATTTTTTTATTTTTTTTTTTTAAACTAATTTCAAAGTTTGAAATGACAAAGGGTTGACTGAGACAACAAGGTCTTTGCTTTTAATTTATAATAAATGATAGAAAAAAAATACCCATAGTGTACTTTTGCCATCTTATGGTGCCCGACCCACCAGTGTTTCTCTCATAGCTGGGGTCTGTGGCCCAAAGGCCAGGGGTCAAATTATGAGCGTCTTTAACATGGTATACACTTTAACCAGCTTTGTAATGACCTCATGGCAAGCCATCCTACTTCTTTTCCACCTTTGTAGTGAAGGGAGAGTGTAGTCACCCCTTCAAACCCTAAAACTCAGGTCTACAGCATGCCATTTCTGTACACTGGCTACAAAGCCAATGACCCAAGGCTCATTATTGAGGGGTTGTGCTTTAAGGACCAAGGGGAAGTCTTTTCTTTCTTTTTTTTTCCTTCTTTTCGCCAAACCCAATTTCACACAAATGCCCATTGGAGATGCAAGGCATTTTTTCACTATCTCTGGCCCTGCTTTCAGCCCCTGTCTAGCCTCCTACATGCTTTTGACTTCAGAAAATGGATGTCAGAAATGGAAAGATTGGAGGTTGGCCTTGTCTTTCTGGTCACCTCAGGCATACGTCCAGTCCTCTTTCAAGGTCCTGCCTGCTTTAGGTTCCCCAACCCTAACCCTAGCTCTAGCCCTAATATCCTCCTAAGACCCAGCAATTCCTTTTTTGTCCTCTGTAGTGGACATCAGTTTAAGTCTTATAAGTGAAAAACCATTCATGGCAACTTTTAAAATCCCGTTGTACTGTCTGGGGGACATCCAGGGCTTTCTGGTGATACCATTATTATGTAGGTGGGGTTAACCAATCACTCAGAATTGATTTGAAAATGGTGGATATATCATTTTTGGCTTTTCATGGCAACCAGACAGGGCATCCATCAATTTTTGTCAGATATTTAGTTTTTTTTTCATATTACCAAATTTGATGATAAAAGTGAGTCTAAATATGAAGAGCTCTTTTCCAAAACGCTATAAATCCATTTTGATTGTTTTGAGAAAAATTACATTTATTTACCCAGACCTACATATTTTGAAAGTATTTCATTTATCTAGTTAAAATTGACTGATAGCTCAGTCTGAACATTATCAGCAATAATAGACAAATCAAACTACAATGTTAATGATTATAAATCCAAAGTTTATTTTATTTCTTTTCAAAACGCTATATATCCATTCACTTTTTTAAGTTATGAAAGCATTCATTTGTTTTTGAAACAAGAGAACATACAAATAATATGAGGGACACTTGGTGTACAGTACAATAAAAATCACAGCTTGACAACAAGTCAAATAACAGTATCATTAATACATTCAATAGTTAGTGCTGAACATAAGTCATTCAATATTAGACAAACAAATTGCCTATTAGTGCATTCTGAAAGCAACATTCCACCATTTCTGAAAATATGCTCATTTTCTATCTTCCCTTGAGTTAATTAATTGAGCCATACCCTTCTCCTGTTCATCCAGTCCTTCTCTGAGTCTGGCAATACCACTTTCAAGCTCCAAATTAGCATGTATCATTGAAACGGATTGGACCAAAAGCATCTTGCCTGGTCTAATCTGATTCAATGATAAATGCTAGCTTGGAGCATGAAAGTGGTATCGCCAGACTCAGAGAAGGACTGGATGAACAGGAGAAAGGTATGGCTCAATTAATTAACTCAAGGGGAGATGGAATATGAACATTATTTCCATGAATGGTGGTGTGTTGCTTTAAATTCAAATTATCAACAAAATACATTCAATAGTCGTACATTCAATAAATAATTCAAAGTAAGACTTATACAAGACTACAATCCTTAACACAGGATTTCTCAAGTGTCATCCAAAATAGCATGTGCTAAATGACATTAATAAAACATGGCAAGACTGATTCACATACATACTTTTCACCATAACACAGAACAGATTAAATAAAACGCTACATTACATTCACATGGCAAGACAAGCAATGCTGATACATACGTTTTACCATAACACAGAACTGATAAAATAAAACACTACATTACAATACATTCATTCACTACACTGTAGGAATTTATTCTGGGTCTTCATCACTCTGGTGAGCATTTTCATTCACCTCAGATAATGCATCATTATAAAAAGCATTCACTGCCTCAGATACACCAATTGCTTTCAGCAGTGCAAGCACATCCTGCCTTTTTGCGACCGTTTGGTTTGCAAGTATGGCAGGTTTCAGGTCTGCCCACCTTTTGCCACGTTTCAGCACACTGTGGAAGCAGTACTCTCCATTGTATGTGGTCTTCATGCCAACTTTGTTGGTACTTAAATCCAGCACACGTGCTTCACTGATCTTGAAGCTTCTCTGCGATTTCACGCACTCTTTTGCGGCCGACTTGTAATCAAATGCCTTCCAGTCTGTGCCGTAAATGTAAACATTGCCAAACTGCTGCAGGAGTGAATGATATTCTTGTGGAAGCAGGATGGTGTCAATCTTTCTGATCTTCTGTTCAATCCTGCCAAAAACTCTATCAGCAGGGAGATAGCTGTGCCCTCTGACTGGAAAGGTGTGCTCAATGCAAAGATTGGGAAAAGTCTGTCTAAGTTCCATGAGCATGGAGACCACACTCATATTCTTATTTTGGCCATAGCATGAGTCACTGAACAGCCGAAGCCCCTTGGATTGACGAATTTCACCCTCAAGGCGAACCTTGAAGCAGTCATTCAGTGCGGATGCAATCATATTACTGTCCTTGCTACTTTCATTTTCTTGCCACACATACAGATGGACATCCTCCTTTGACTGGTGGCTGTTCTCTCCATGGTGTTTAACAACTCCAAATAGGTACAGATACATCTGACGAGAGTAATAGGCTTGCCCTATTGGAGTTTTTGGAAGTATCAAGTTCTGCATCATGTCAAAGCAGACTGTTACACAATCATTCACAACTCTGCCTAATAGGTCATAGAAAACACGAGCTCTGCGACGATGTAAAATGAATGATGCAGATTCTATCTGCTTCTCTGCTTCAGTAAGAGTTGGATCTGTGATTCTGATTTTGTATTTGGCACAATCAGAACATGCATCTGTGGCTGGGTGGCCAAACCCAAGATTGAATTCTTTGGAAAAAACAGAATAATAGAGGGAGTAACTTGTGTGTGCATGGTTTAAAGCCTCAAAGAGATCGTGCATCTTGCGCACATTAAGGTCACTAGGTAGGTACTTGCGGCCCGGTGCTCCTCTACGTCCGTAGTGGCTGGCTCTGCATGTGAAGGTCTGTATGTGATTGACAATGAGTTCCTTTTTACTGATGTTTTCAGGAGTGTTCCTCGCACCACCCCTTCGCTCTGGACGAGCCTCCGCAGTTTCAGCGTAGTATCGAGCCACCCGGGAGGCCCGGTCTTTGCTAATGCCTGGTGAAAAATACAAATAAATAAATTATTTGGTTGTAGGTCATTTAGCAACCTAATGTGAGACCAATAGAAATGCACACCATTACACACAAACATACTAGCACAATACACACAATGAACTAACACACTTTTTTTTAACAAAAATGTACAAAAAGTAATAAAGAAAGTAGCCTAGGTTTAGTAGTCATTTCGTAGTAGTAGAGTAAACATAATTTTGTCCACTTCCACAACAAGATACTTCATGCAATTGGCATTGTGCATGCAAAAGGCACCACAATGATGCATGGTAAGCCTTTTCACAATCCATTCCTATTCAAGGTAATAAGAACACACCAGGGCTGCATCTCCCAAAACAATTACGATGATCGCGAGTCCTATGATGGTCGTAACGTGTGCGATTTGCTAACGTTATACCTTAAGATCATCGTAGCACTAAGAGCATTGTAGATTGCTTTGGGAAACGCCACCCAGGTTTAAACGATTCTAAAATGAAAACTGAACTCACCCAACACTGAGAGGAATGTGGCCTTGCACACAGGCACCTTATGCGGATGGCCGTCACACAGGAGGTTGTATTTGACGGAGACGTTCCTGTCTTTTTGCCGGTCTTTGTCGTCAACCTTCTGACGCTGTCGTTTTACTTCTGTTATCGTCATAAGATGAAGCAGAGCCAGGTCCTGTTCAACCTTACCAGGTTTGTCATGAAATCTTCGAAAATTCATGACTATGTCATCGGGTGTCAATTTATCTGCATGGCAAAAACTTCTTTCTGCGGTATGTGTACATGCTACGGCGGGAATCCATCCGCCACCAGAGTAGCGAATTCTCTTAGTTTGCTCCCGTTCATGGTTCTCTTTGTTAAAACGACGTCGTCTTCCACCTGGTGTAGGTTTTACAGGTTCTTCAGAACCATCAAAAGTATTTAAACCCACCAAACCCACCATTTGTTAAACTAAATTGCGTTTGACAGGCAAGCAAAACCTCTCGCTTCAGGCCGCCGCCATGTTGGAAAGTGTAGAACGCAGCGCAAGTTCTGATTGGTCGGGAGGATATATCGCACTTTGCCAAACAACAAGTGTAGCGCCTATCGCGGTTTGGAGAAAAAGTGCAACTTGCAGTGCAGTTTAAACAGGGAAATATAGCGATTTGGCATGAAACATTTATGGAGCAGTGTGTAGGCTCAGTATACAACAGAATGACGTGACAAACTCGTTTTTTTAAAAATGGCGTTTATCGCGTTTGGAAAAGAGCTCTT
>JAODXP020009115.1:0-2500 GCA_027497455.2 Sardinella longiceps
GTCTGTGTGTGTGTGTGTGTTTGGGTGTGTGTGTGGGCCAGGTATCTGTGTTCACTCGTCTCTCTGTGTGTGTTGTTGGTAATCCTGAAGGCTGCCAGTCTGTTTGACTGAGATCGTAACAGACGCATGACCAAATCACATTCCCACTGGTCGTGTGTGTGTGTGTGTGTGTGTGTGTGTGTGTGTGTGTGTGTGTGTGTGTGTGTGTGTGTGTGTGTGTGTGTGTTAGTTAGTCATCAGAGCATCAACAGACTTCTGCACACACAGACAGATGCACAAACATACACACATATGCACACACACCTCAAATGCACAATGACACATGACAATGACACATCATCATGACCTACCTTTCTCCCTTAACAGACTGTGGCAAACACACACACACACACACACACACACACACACACACACACACACACACACACACACACACACACACACACACACACATACAGACAGACCCCCACCAACCAACCACACACATACAGTATACAGTGTTGGGTAGTTACTTAAGTATTCCCGTACAGACTGTGGCACACACACACACACACACACACACATACACACACACACACACACACACACACACATATACAGTGTTGGGTAGTTACTTAAGTATTCCCGTACAGATCACTGACTTTGTGCCCTATTTTGGAATGAATTCCGATTCCATTTTCTGGATTCCGAATTGAATTTGAATTTGGAACATAAAAGCAAATGCTAACAAGCCCTTCACATGAAGTCAACGGATCATTGGACTAGAAGCTCTATTGACTCAATGTAAACTGCTTGTTCGCTTTGCTTTCGGTCTATTCTATGTTGTTCCAAATTCCTAAGTTCGCTATCTAGTGCAAGTCGGCAGGCTCAGAGTGTGCAACAGGGCTACATGTAGGCTATGTCTGAATTACACCTGAAGCCTCACTAGTTTAAAGACCCACACCAGTCATTTATTTTTCACTAATTTGAGTGTAGTTCTTCATAGATGTTCATCCATTAATTTTATTTCAAAAAATAATTTCATTGGCTCTAATCAGTGTCAACCAAACTCCACATCTTCCCCCTTATCCCTAAAAGTGGAATTTCATTAGCACTGAATCTACTGCTTCATGCAGAATACTAAAGAGCTGAATGTTCTACTTATGACACACCGCCTATCTTCAACAATTGATTGTTTTGTGTAGATACAGTCCTACATAAGTGTCTCTGGTACTGTAGCCATGTGAGTTGTGATGTTGTGTGTAGATACAGTCCTACATAAGTGACTATCTTGTCCATCTTGTCACCTGAGATCAGAAGTGCCATATTGATTCAATGTAAAATGCCTGAGATCAGAAGTGCCATATTGATTCAATGTAAAATGCCTGAGATCAGAAGTGCCGTTGACTCAATGTAAACTGTTTGTGGAACAGCAATACGGTTGAATGACACTGAACCATCAACTATGGCTTTAAGCGTAATTAAGCCACTGGTCTGCAAGTGCTGCTTTGCACACACACACACACACACACACACACACACACACACACACACACCCACCCACCCACACACCCACCCACACACCCACACACACACCCCACACACACACACACACCCACACACACACCCACACACCCACACACACACACACACACACACACACACACACACACACACACACACACACGTATGCACCCACCCACACACACACCCCCACACACACACACACACACACAAACAGACTCAGCAAGACTATCATCACTTCCTGCTGGGGGAGAAATGGCCAGGGGAATTAGCACACTGTTATCACTCAACACTGTGTGTGTGTGTGTGTGTGTGTGTGTGTGTGTGTGTGTGTGTGTGTGTGTGTGTGTGTGTGTGCGCGCGCATGTGTATGTGTGTGTGTGTCTGTTTGTACGCATGTGCGTGTGTGTGTGTCTGTACGCATGTGTGTGTGATGTGTGTGTGTGTGTGCGCATGTATGTGTGTGTGTGTGTGTGTATATGTGTGTGTGTGCCTGTGTGTGTGTCTGTTTGTATGCATGTGTGTGTGTGTGTGTGTGTGTGTGTGTGTGTGTGTGTGTGTGTGTGTGTGTGTGTGTGTGTGTGTGTGTGTGTGTGTGTTTGTGCACATGTGTGTGTGTTTATATGTGTGTGTGTGTGTGTGTGTGTGTGTGTGTGTGTGTGTGTGTGTGTCTGTGTGTGTGTGTGTGTGTGTGTGTGTGTGTGTGTGTGTGTGTGTGTGTTTGTGCACATGTGTGTGTGTGTGTGTGTGTGTGTGTGTGTGTGTGTGTGTGTCTGTGTGTGTGTGTGTGTGTGTGTGTGTGTGTGTGTGTCTGTGTGTGTGTGTGTGTGTGTGTGTGTGTGTGTGTGTGTGTGTGTGTTTGTGCACATGTGTGTGTGTGTGTGTGTGTGTGTGTGTATGTGTGTGTGTGTGTGTGTGTGTGTGTGTGTGTGTGTGTCTGTGTGTGTGTGTGTGTGTGTGTGTGTGTGTGTGTGTGTGTGTGTGTGTGTGTGTGTGT
>JAODXP020009115.1:7500-13155 GCA_027497455.2 Sardinella longiceps
TGTGTGTGTGTGTGTGTGTGTGTGAAAGAGAGCCAGTGTTGACTCATGAATTGACTCCTGAGTTGTCACATGAGTCAGTTTGTGGCCTCTGTCCAGCAAAAGAAAAGTTATGTCACCATGGCAACAGTTCAGAATGCCCAAACTCTCTTTCACACACACATACAAACACACACACACACACACACACACACACACACACACACACACACACACACACACACACACTGGGATGGCACATGTCATCATTCCTTTTCCACTCCTCACTAATGACCTACTGCTCATGCTGTTGTTGTTGCTGTTGCTGTGTGTGTGTGTGTGTGTGTGTGTGTGTGTGTGTGTGTGTGTGTGTGATGACACCAACCCTTGGGTCTGGCTGCACTGGTCCATGGGCATCAGCAATGGCATCTGTGCCCAGATACCCTGGCATGGAGATGGATTCTACAGGGGATCACCAACATACACACACACACACACACACACACACAAAAACACACACACTGCATATTGAGTCAAAGAGCAACAGGTGACGCTGTCTGCCTGTCTGTCTCTCTCTCTCTCTCTCACACACACACACACACACACACACACGCATACTTACTGAACCTCCCAGTGTGTTTGTCTCCATCAGAGCCAGAGTCATAAAAGCACTCACAGATTGTAATGCTCTAAAAGGGGCCGTCGGCTCATGTAAGAAATGATGGTATTATGGGTAATGGGTTAATTGCTCATGTAAGAAATGATGGTATTATGGGTAATGGGTTAATTGCTCATGTAAGAAATGATGGTATTATGGGTAATGGGTTAATTGCCATATGCCCAAGATGCTGGAATGGAAGGCAGCCAAGCATCGTTAGCGACATTGCCTTTTATTTTGGCAAAAAAAAAATGAAAAAAAAAAGGCTGAGAATTCACCGCTCAATGGTGTTTTTTCAGGCAGCACAGCCTAAAAGGCACTACCCTAACCCTATTCCTAACCCTAACCCCCTCAACCCTCATCCTAACCCTAACACTACCTTAACCCTATTCCTAACCCTACCCCCTCAATCCTCATCCTAACCCTAAACTGAGGGGAGTAGTGCCTTGAAGGCAGCGCCAGAGACGATTCAAGCGGAGCGTTGATCATCCATGATCTTTGGTAGCGCTGCTGTTAAGGGCAAAAAATACCAAAGATCGAAATCACCATCCAATCATTTCAAGAAACCATTTAAAACGATCGAATGGTGATACAGTGTGTCCATCAAACCCAACTTCCCTTTGTCCCGCCCCCTTCCCCAGTCCAAATGTTTGAATGGTGATACTGTGTGTCCATCAAACCCAACTTCCCTTTGTCCCGCCCTTCCCCAGTCCAAATGTTTGAATGGTGATACTGTGTGTCCATCAAACCCAACTTCCCTTTGTCCCGCCCCCTTCCCCAGTCCAAATGATTGAATGGTGATACTGTGTGTCCATCAAACCCAACTTCCCTTTGTCCCGCCCCCTTCCCCAGTCCAAATGATTGAATGGTGATACTGTGTGTCCATCAAACCCAACTTCCCTTTGTCCCGCCCCCTTCCCCAGTCCAAATGATTGAATTGTGATACTGTGTGTCCATCAAACCCAACTTCCCTTTGTCCCGCCCCTTCCCCAGTCCAAATGTTTGAATGGTGATACTGTGTGTCCATCAAACCCAACTTCCCTTTGTCCCGCCCCCTTCCCCAGTCCAAATGATTGAATGGTGATACTGTGTGTCCATCAAACCCAACTGCCTATTTTCCCTCCCCATTTGTTCCTGTGCTGTTTATCTCCAATGTCCAGCTTGCTCACACTGTGTTTCCAGAATCTCCTACCCAATCTTTAAATCTAGATGTATCACTGAGATGACTGTACTGAATGATTTGGAGTCTGTAGGCTTTCTGACCCCTGAGATGACTGTACTGAATGTATGTGATCTGTATGATTTGGAGTCTGGAGGCTTTCTGACCCCAGCAGCTCATCATAAGTAGATGAAACCAGCTCTAAAGTATCTTTGATCAGCATGATGATGTAACTGTGAAGTGGGCAATAAGTACAGATTACAGTTAATACAAATCCAGAAAGATCTTAACTGGCAAAAGAGAGAGCAAAGTCTGAGAGTGCAGAATACAATTTATTAGCAAATGAGATGAGGCTTGAGAATGATTTATTATTTACAAAGATTCTTTATTAATAATGGCATAATAATCATAAAGGTAAATGTAGTATTTGGAACATCCCCCACCCCCTTAGTGCACCAAAGACAAGTCTGTTACCCGTACCAGGATTACTAGAGAAAAGGGCTAAGTCCCAATGACACCCCTAAACCCTAAAACCCTAAAACCCTGCATCCTCATAGGGTTATAAGATATAAGGCCTAAGTCCCAATGTCATCCCTAAACCCTAAACCCCTGCATCCTCATAGGGTTATAAGATATACGGGCTAAGTCCCAATGCCACCCTAAAACCCTGCATCCTCATAGGGTTATAAGATATAAGGGCTAAGTCCCAATGCCAGCCCTAAACCCTAAGGTATATTAGGCCTTTAGGGTCTAGAGGGCCTCAGGTCTATTAGGCCTTAAGGGTCTAGGCCTTTAGGGTCTAGGGCTACAGGCTCTAGGCTGCCTCAGGTCTATTAGGCCTTAAGGGTGCATTAGGATTCATCCGATAACTGAGTCCAGAGTATAGAGACCAGATAGGCCACAAAGCCCCGCCCATTTAGCCTGATATGGGTGGAGCCTGTCTCTGGGGTAGACACAGTGTGTGTGTGTTTGCATTAAAGAAACCACTCCACACACACACACACACACACACACACACACACACACACACACACACACACACACACACACACACACAAGTCTGTGGGGTAGACACAGTGTGAGTGCGTTTGCATTACACACACACGCACTCACACGCTCAGGAAAAGTTCTTATTTATGTTCTAGGTTCTCGGCCATGACAATCGCTATAACTACAGTACATGTCAGTATTCCAAACTCAAGCCCTGCCTGTTACACATGCACACACACACACACACACACACGCGCACACACACCACATACACATACACGCACACACACGCACACACACACACATGCACACGCACATACACATGCGCACACACACACACACACACACACACACACACACACACACACACACGCACACACACATGCGCACACACACACACACACACCTAGCTGTGTAGTAATGGGTGGGTCAGAGCTGGTGGCACTGAAGGTTTGTCGTCACCCATTCACTCTCTCACTCTCACATATCAGCCCAGGATGCCTTGATGCTTGGCAGCCGCATAGTTTTGGGATATAGAGGTAGATGACAGTGGAGGGAAGAGTGTGCATGTGTATGCGTGCGCGGGTGTGTGTGTGTGTGTGTGTGTGTGTGTGTATATGGGGTGTGTGTGTGTGTGTGTGTGTGTAAAGCAGAATGAAGCATTCCATTTCCTTCCCTCCTGGTCATGTATATGAACACAAGAAACCTAAACAAGAACTTTTCAATGATTCAAAAACCTTCCTGGAACACAGTTGTTCCCAGAGTGACACACACACACACACACACACACACACACACACACACACACACACACACACACACACCTGAGTGGGCCGCTGTGGAGCTGAATGTATCTCAGCAGCGCCTCCCTGTGGTGAAAGAAGGACTGTGTTGCAGAGGGACCCCGGGGCTCACATCAGATACCAGAGGCATGCATACGTGTGTGTGTGTGTGTGTGTGTGTGTGTGTGTGTGTGTGTGTGTGTGTGTGTGTGTGTTTGCGTGTGTGTGTGTGCAGACTTAGCTGCAGATAGCATATACCTCAGAAAGTCTATATTGTATTATTTGCAAGTAGTGTGCCGCACAGTGTGTGTTCAAATGTGTGTGTGTGTGTGTGTGCGTGTGTGCGCGTGTGAGAGAGTGTGTGTGAGAGAGAAAGAGAGAAAGAGTCTGAGTTAGTCCACTCCGAGGGCCTGGAGCTCTGTGTGTGTGTGTGTGTGTGTGTGTGAGAGAGAGAGAAAGAGTCTTTAAGTTAATCCACTCCAAGGGCCTTGAGCTGTCTCTCGATCTCGTCGTCTGAGATGGTGTCTGCTTTGGACTTGGAGGCACTGGGGTTGTTCCTGCTCGCCGATGGAGCCTTGGACATCTACACACACACACACACACACACACACACACACACACACACACACACACACACACACACACACACACACACACATTAGCGCTAAAACACCTTATCACATAACAAAACACCTTATTCACATTGTTTTGATGAGGTAACGGTGGGGTATGTGATCAGGAAAAAAACGGTTTGAGAACACCAGGCATTTGAAAAAGAAACAAATCAGAGGTCCAATCCCCTGTCTTCAGATTTCCCCTGAAGCCACACCTCCAGAGTATAGGAACGAATGGGGAGGGAGAGGGACAAACGGTTGTTGGATTTGACATCACCATCCAATCATTTTTGCTGGTTCCTTAAAATGATTGGATGCTGTTTTTCCTGTCCTGCTCGTTCCAAAGGTGACTAACAAATTTTATTTTTGAGTTGGATGATTTAATTAACTGTTTGCCATCAAGGTGTGAATGTCATTTTAAGCAATACAGCAAAAAGTGCTCCAGGAAAGCATCACATATCCCACCTTTAAGAGGGGTTGTGCGTGGTCAAAGAGCTGTCATGAATATGAGACATGGTTCTGCCCTCTTTCATATGCAAATCTTACATTTAGAAAAAGCCACTAAAACATGGGCAAATTAGAACAAAGCCTGCAAGTGATGTCAAATAGCACAAGCAATTGCAGTTCAATTAAGGTGGCCAGAGTGGGGCGTTGTTAAGTAAAAAAACCCATTTCAATACACATCTTAAATATGAGGTGATATTTTACAAGCCTAATTAACACTTGACCTTATTTTTGATAAAATACAATTGAACACATTGTATTCTAACATCAGAAAACAAGGTACAATACTCAAGTAATTAATTCTAACATCAGAAAACAAGGTGCAATACTCAAGTAATACATTCTATGTCCCCTTTAAACTGCAGACAGAGGGATGTGACTGGCAGCCGTAACTCAAGTGCATGCAGTTAAAACATCAGCATTGTTCTGCATTGTTCTGCACTGTTCTGCATTGTTCGGTTCTGTTCTGTTCTGTTCTGTGACTCACCTTCCCGGAGATCTCGATGCCGATCTCGTCCAGCACCTGGGAGACGATGTTGTCCGACTCCTCCTCGTCATCAGAACCTTCAAACAACTCATCCAGCGTGTCGTTCACTGACCACACACACACACACACACACACACACACACACACAGTATATCAGTACAACAACTAAGTCAACAGTCCTAAGCGAATGACCTAGACGACCACAGATAAGATAAAGCACCACACACACACACAAACACACCCTAAATTCCCAAAGCCTTCTCGTCTCTACTGCAGATGAGACTTCCATGAGATCTCTCTCTCTCTCTCTCTCTCTCTCTCTCTACCTCCCTCTCTACCTCCCTCTCTCTCCTCTTCCCCACCACTCCAATAACAAACCTCAAGCTTTACATTTCTGGAACACTGTGAACATTCTGGAAACTGTGCAGGTGCTGTAGAGAACGGACAATGAGAGGCTCTTAACCTTAGTACGTAACTGAACGAAG
>JAODXP020009116.1:0-13090 GCA_027497455.2 Sardinella longiceps
ACCAATAACAGGATATTATGTCAACTGGTCTTGTTATCACCACTTCATAAGACTGTATCTCTGATGGTGTGGGGTTGGAAAGGCACCATCAATGCGGAAAGGTATATCCAAGTTTTATCCAACATTTAGCGGATAAAAGATATGACAAAGAAGACCCTAAGGGAAGCGTTCCCTGTCCATAGTTCAGACTCAAAGAGCCTGGTCTGATTCTTAAAATCAGGGCCGCTGCTAAGGTTTTGGAGGCCCTAAGCTTAACTGGTCAGGGAGGCCCCCCCCCCCAAAAAAAAAAAAACAAAAAACAAAAGCAAAGACTTCGAAGTTCCACTCAAACCTTTACTATTTATTAAAATTAACATTAAATACACATAAAACTATAATGAACATTTATAACAAGTAAGTAAAATCCAGATTGTTTCATATTGCAACCAACCGAGCCTAAATTGAGCAACATCATTGAACGTTAAGTTAGCAAAACAATTAACGTTAGCCTAAACGGACTTACCGGCCAGGGATGCACGGGCGTCTTCTTTTTGCTTCTTTTTCTTTCGCTTTTCAGCACCAGATTCATGCTGTCTCTTCATTATTAGATGTCAACGATGTTGACACATTTACTGAACATTTGCACAGCAGAATCTTGCAATTTGCAGTTTTCTAACGTTGCTGCTTGCTGCTTCAATCAAAGCCGACACAACAAACTCAAAGACGCAATTTGGGATGTACCATTTCAGGGAATAGGGGTGGGTAGGACTATCTTTGTATATTAGGCAAAACTGTTAATTTGCTTGAATTGTATGATGAGTTACGCAATTTTTAACAAAAAATGATGGGCCTATTCATTACTAATTCATATATTTTTGCAATGTAACTATTATCATGACATTTTTTAGTAAAGCTCAAAATTGGAGGCCCCCGAGGCCCTGCCAAGTGGTTGAGGCCCTACGCACCTTGCGTACTCTGCGTATGGGGAACGGCGGCCCTGCTTAGAATTGATGCTCTGCTGGCTCAGTTGATTTCAGCCATAATAGAAGCTATGAACCACTCTTGAATCTTCAACACGCTGCCACGTGACCAGCAGTTCTGGTGGAATTCCAGGCTGGGCCAAAGGAGGAGACGAGCACTTCAGGGCCGCATAGCTGCCTCTTACTGCCACTAAAGGTTCTGATGGGAACTGGACCTTGTAAGAGGCTGACACACACACACACACACACACACACACACACACACACACACACACACACACACACACACACACGTAACAGAGCATGTTGAAAGAGTGACATTATTGAATTTGTATCTTTGTGTTTTTGATGGTCTCTCAGAGAGCTGACGACTACATTACAAACACTAGACTGCAGCAATTTTGTTCTTCAGGAAACCAGTAGCAGTGAAGCTGATATTCAAACGGGGTTTTATAAGACATGAAGGAATATTTAGACAGAAAATCAAAAAAAATTCAAGGACCACCGAAGTTTCAACAGATATGGAATTACCCGTAAATAAAATATTCAAATTACTGGAAGATACAGTCCAGACAGGATTAGAAGGAATAGAATGTAGTCTCTCATATTCTGGCAACATAAATAATGGATCCACCTTGGGTTATTTGAAGTTGAAGACATTTGTGTTCATAAAATAATGCAATAACACACAGGAGTACTGCAAACGGTATTAGAGAAAAGAGAATAATTTCTCTCATCCTCTGAGTGCTGCCAATGGGAAACCCTTCTTCATATTCTGTTACAAAGACGAGGAAATTATGATTACATAATAGAAGATTTCAGGAGTATTAATCAAGTAACTCTGTCTTTGATAGAGTGTATGCTTGATCTGTCTATTATACTTCCATGAATGGTTTCCCACATACCTTCTAATTTCACAATGCAGTGGTCATTGCCCAGTTGTGTGTTTACAAGACAAGAGCAATTTCCCATGTCATCTATCCTTAGATGCTCCAATCTGAGTGAGGCGTTGCCATAAAAGATTTCTGAATGAAAGAGGCTGGTGCGATTTGCATATTGTGAATTCTGGCTAAGTTGGTCACGCCAATGGAAGAATTTGTGGATAGGCTCTTCACCTCGCTGCCATCTGATAACAGTGCTCCCAAACTTTGATTCATCAGTTTGATTAAAACTGCAAGGCAAAATCACTGGCTGGCCAAGGACAGATGAGACACCTATTCCACCAAGTCATAACTTTATTTTACCTTGTTAGTATACTTTCCAGAAATATTTTTCATAGAATCATTTTTCATTGTCAAATTGTTTCATATTCATTTTTTACATTTGTTATTTTTATTAAATATAAAAGTAAAAAGGCAAACTATATCATAGATTTGGACACCAGTCCAGAAGTTTACATGCACTTCCTTACTTTTGATAGAATGGCCTTGAAACTACATTGGTAACATTTGGGCTGATAGTTTGGGATATCCTTTCCACAGAAGAGTTGTGTGTCGTGTTTTCAGGCCTAATTGCCCTATCATGTTGTTCGAGGTCAAATGATTTGGACATAATCACCCTGGATTTTTCCTATGTTAATGGTAAAAAGGTAACATGTTTTTATACGAGTTTGTTCTACCCATGGTTCTACCTACCAAACAGCAGGCTTATATTCCTTATATCCTATTTCCTGCATAAGGTCCTCATTCTTTAGTATAAATAAGATGCTGGAATTAGAGCTCCCTCTGAGAGTCAAGGTGCTGGACACCATACAAAGTCCTGACTGTGTGTCCCGTGTGATCTGGGTCTCTGTGATGTTTTTGTGGCCTTGGAGCCAGTGCAAAGTGGGGACTGGGTATCCACCTTCTGAGGTTAGGAGAAGCTCCACACTTCCGGGCCGAGTGGAGAACTGTTTACCTCACTAACGTCAGATCATGCGCTACGTAACTTTCGTAAGGCACTTCCGCGCAACGATCTGATGTTGAAGCCCATCAGAGAGATTTCAAGCCATTATTCTCTAACCGGACCAATCAGGTCCGCTGGCTGCTGTAGAGGGTGTGACGTAGCGAAGAAGCAACTGTTTTGAATCCAACCAATCCAACAAACGTAACGAGCGTCTTCGGTTGGCTTCGATGTGGTTGGCTGCAGTGTACGTCAATTAAATTGATGGACAAGCCGTTTGCCCAGTTAGATTCAAGGATTTCTGGCTCCTGAAATAATTCGTCTATCGCTGAATATCAGATGAACGCGCGTAGCGCTACATCTGACGTGAGTGAGGTAAGAGAACAGTAGCACTGGCTCTGAATAGAGAGCTGACACAGAGGTAAAGTAGGATAAAGCTCATACTAAATTGGACTATAAAACTGTGATGTTATCTACTGGGTTTCATGATTCAGAATGGTCAAGGGACCACTGATCTTAGTCCAATAGTGAAAGTAAATGCAGTCAATTTCAGATGATGTAACTATTTAGAGGGATTATGGTTGTATACCTACAACTTATAAAGGGAAGCTCTTCTTCTCACTGCCCAGCTGTGAGCTCACAGAGCAGATGTAATCGCCCACATCTTCCAAAGACATATTCTCCAGTCTGAGAGATGCATTGCCCTTCTGCATCTCTGAGTGGAACAGACGTGTGCGGCTGGCATAGTGTGGGCTCTGACGCTTCAGCTGGTCCCGATTGTAGTAAAAACTGTGAACCACTTCAGGCCCCCTCTGCCAGGTGATTACAATGTCTTCTGGTTGCCAGTATTCCTCACAAAGAAACTGCAGGGCCTATTAGTGCATTCAGAAGTTTCCATTTCATTTCATTAGCATATGGAGCATTTTCTAACCACTAATAATCCCCACAGAGACCCCACGAAGCCCTACCAGTCCTTGGAATGTTAATCTTGATGCAATTGTTAATCATCCAAGGTTAAAATCTATTTTATCGTTGGTGATTTTAACATCCCTCATTCCAGTCAGTTACTGACAAGATGACAGAAACTTTCCCCCAACCATCTTTGGCTGGAAGCTGATTTGTATTTTTGTGCACATCCTGTGCCCATGTGTTCGTTTGATGTTTAAAGCCCCTGTGTTGGCTCCTGAGACCAGACATTTTCACGGTGTATTCAGGGGGCAAGACGAGATACCTACTATAGCACTGAAACCATGTAGGAACTCATATTATAGCCCTGTGCAATAGGCGACTGATACAAAATTTGAGGTAGTCTAGTTTAGTCTACAACATAACACCACAGTCTACATTCAGCCTACATTGTTTTCCCATCAACACAGTAAATAGAGACACACTTACCATTGAAACGCAAGTAGAAGAAAAAGCTTCAGTTCACTGAGTCCATAGTGGTTAGAAACAAAATTGGTAGCCTCGATCTTCACAACCTCACAAATTTATTGTCACTGACACGACTTATGCTGTAGCTATACACCCCTGCAATGACAAAGCGCTCTGACAAATTTGTCTCGTCCCAGGACTCACAAACTCCACTGCACAGACTACAAGAAACCTATTTCTATTTGTTGATCTCCACGTCCTGCCTTTGCACTCAGCTGAAGATGCTCATCTTTGGGCCCCACCCCACACTGAGACTGCAAATTGAAGCATGTCAAAGATTCAAGATCTACATTCTTTTTTTTTACCGTTTCATTTTTAACCACTTTGTTAGTTATTTGCATTCATACACACTACAGTGGTGTGTTGTAGTGTGTCCGATAATGTTATAGCTTTTGGGGTGATAGAGTGAAGTGTATATACATGTATAAATACAACTTTGCTAACATTCTTAAAGACCAGTCCTATACTATGTGATTGACACAAACATTTTCAGTTTTTCTAATTACAAGCTACTTTTCATGAGAACTACAACTACATAGGAAAACTATTATAAGTCGTCCCTAACAACAAATACTATTTTGATAACATTCTTAAAGACCAACCCTATAGTTTCTCTACTTTCTAGGAAGTGTAAGTGCTGCACATTGACAGAATACGCTTCAAAATACAATCCATTGGGTGAGTTTGCACACTGTCAGTCAAAGCGTTAAACACCTCCCATCGCAGACACCATGGAAACAGATATCAGCTTGTGCATGGCTTAGCATAGTATATACACAGACACACCCTTCCGTAACCAGACTTGTCAAACACAGATCATGGTGACTCAGATGAAACACTAAAATGAAGGTTTCCTTGTTCTCACAGAGCTCATCATCACAGTGACATCCATTATGGCTGCTCCTGCTACCACAGATATGTGGTATGTGGATTTTTTTAACTGTTAAAACACTGTTAAAGTATCAGCCATAGTGGTGGATTATTTACACAAGAGTAAAGGACAAATATATATTTGTTACCATGTTCATGTTTAAAACAAAGAAGATCTGCACAAAATGGACAGCTCCCATTGATAGCCCTTCAGATTATTGGGTTACTGTGCACAAAATGCCACATTAGTTTTAAAAAAAATCAATGGGTAATAGTTGGACGATTTGGCCTAGTGGTAGAGCATCCACCTCATGATTGGGGGATCATGAGTTCAACCTGGTACCTACAGCCTCTAGCCTGGTGCACAGATATGTGGATGGAGTGGGTAAAGTTAACACCTGAGCCTACCAGAGGACTACAACCCCCCACTGTAGTCATACTGCCCTGTGCAACCATGTGACCTCAGGTAAAGGAAACAGAGATGGACACCGCCCATGGAGCGGGGAAGGAACTTTAACTTTTTAAAATGGGATGTGTGTGTATACTGTAAATCTGCTGTAGAACATTAATCAAGGTTAGTGAGTGCTTGGCTAGGCTTCAACATCAACAAAAACATTATGATCTATTATGAGTAGCATTAGCTTCCTTGACTATGCAAGGGCTAGAAATCTTGGTCCGCACAAACGTACAGTATGTAGGACCTAGCATAGCAATTGCCGCTTGTTACAGGTCTAAGGAAACAATTAAAAGATTGTGTCCTCCCTTTTAGAATTGGCATGCATGATATGTTTGGGATATATTGAGTATACTGTAAAGCTGTTGGAGAACATTAAAGGAAAAATCCGGAGCATTGAGCATATCAAGCATAGCCCTGCCGAACAAGCCTGCGAAACGCACTAGTTAGCGAGTGGAACAAAATCATAGACCGAACGCGATTGCAGAAACGAACAAGCACTTTACACTGGATCAATGGATCCTCATTATTTGAAACCGAAAGTAAGATCTAAGGTGCCTTTGACTCAATGAATCAGTGATAACATCTTCTGCAGTCTCTCTCTCTCTTTTTTTAATTTATAGTTTTCTTTAACAGAGAGGGAATAAAAAACAAAAACAAAACAAAGGGAAAAAAAAATGAGAAAAACAAAATCTTCTGTAGTCTCATGTCACTGCCATGCCATGTCATGCCACTGTCGAGATTCCCCCATATACAGATGGTGGAATTGGAGTGAAATAGTCAGACGTAGGAAACATAAGACCAGGCAGGTTTCACATGGCCTGACATAGCCCGCCCATAATACAAATGTTCATCCGTATCCATGGTCTCAGAGTCTACCGACCAATAAGCGAAGCTGATTAGACGAGCTGTCCAAATTCCAATCGTTTTAAACCAGAAGTGAATGCCCTCCCCCTGCAGAATAATCGTGTCAGGTTAAAGAACCTCCAGAAGAATAAAAAAAAGTCCGCTGCAACCAGGATTTAATGCTCCCACAATTATTTATTTTACCGTAACGTTTCGGGTATACACCCTTCTTCAGACGTGACAAGCCATACAAAGTACACCCCATATATACAATTCCAGGTGGTCACATGACCCCCATTGCAGGTGTTAACAATTGATCTTAACAGGCTCACAAGACACACCAAAGACATATTCCATACACAAAATTGAGAGTGCTATACATTATACAGTATGACCTTTGACACCAAGAACATGTACCATTAACATATTGCATATTCCATCCCCATTATGTACACTTTGGCAAAAGCCAGCAAAGTTCAAATCCTATACAACCTAAAAATGATATACATAAGTCCAAGCATCAAATGTAAGGTACATATTAAAGAGAGACATCCTATCTGCATGTCTTAGGTCCACAGCAATAAGAGAGACATCACATCAAGAGTCCACAGCAATAAAACACATAAGAGAGATACCACATCTTGAGTCCATAGCAATAGATGAATAAGAACATAAGAGAGACACCACATCCAGAGTCCATAAGCGAATAAGAGAGACGCCACATCATGAGTCACAAATTCACAGGAAAGGCCTCAGGTCGAAGTCTTCATTCATTCCTCTGGGAGACAAGGTCCCCAAAGTGTATATCCAGTATGCTTCTCTCCTTAATAGTAGGGAATTGACATCCCCTCCACGACTAGGGCATTTAACTTGTTCAATCCCTATGTACCTGAGAGTAGACACATTATGTGAGGCAGCTGTGAAGTGAATCGCCACTGGACTCTTCTCGTTGTGGTTGCGAATGTTGGACCGATGTTCGGCAATCCTTGTTTTCAAGCTCCTGGTTGTTTTCCCGATGTAGGCCAGCCCGCAGGGACATCTGAGCATGTAAATGACATTGTTAGTGTTACATGTTATTACACCTTTAATGCGCAGCTGTTTCCCTGTGAGTGGGTGATGGAACGTCTTTGTTTTGATAGTAAAGTTGCACTGGGCACACTGACCACACTTGTAATTACCCTGGGGGATCTGCCGCAAAAAATGTTCTGTTTGGGGAGGGTGATGGGCTCTCACCAGTAGGTTTCTTAAATTAGGTGGTCTTTTGAATACAACCCTTGGGGGTGATGTGAAGCAGGTCAGAGATGGGTCAGATGTTACGACATGCCAGTGCTTTTTTATGATTGATTGAAACTCATGGCTGAGCGGAGAATACTGCACTATGCAGTTTAAGCGGGTTTCTGAAGCTCTGTCCTTTTGAATGTGTAAACAATCATTTTGAGACATACCATCATACCAGTAGAAATCCGACCCAAACATAAAGTAATTAAACTTGAGGACGATCTCAATTAGGTCCACAATGCATTGAGTGGTTGGAATGCAACTGGAACGCTGGTTTAAAAAATGCTCTGAGGCCTGAAGGCCTCCTCTGAATGGTACATTAGTGTATAATGACTCAATGTCCATGGTGACCAGAAACATCTCTTCCACAGGCATGTTAATGTTCTGAAACATCTTAATGCACTCCACTGTATCTTTTATGTAAGATGGGAGGGAGGTGACCAGAGGTTGAAGGAAATGGTCAACGAAGGCAGAAATGTTTTCTGTGAGTGAGCCTATAGCAGCTACAATAGGCCTTCCAGGTGGCACCTCTGTATATTTTTTATGTATTTTTTGGGGAGTGTATATAGAACGGGTATCACTGGGGTGTTGACAGTCATGAATGCGTGTTCACGTTTACTGATGTGGTTGTTGTGTAGTAATGAATCCAAATGTGTGTGAATGTTTTTTTTTTAATTTTGCTGTTGGGTTAGATGTCAACTTTTTATAGAAAATAGTGTTGCCCAGCTGTCTGGCTATTTCACCTTCGTATGCCTGGCGGTCAGTGTTGGGGATAACGCGTTACAAAGTAACGCGTTACTGTAATTTCGTTACTATTGTCAGGAACTTAATAACGTAACGCATTACAGTTCAAATTTCACTAACGTCATTACAGTTACTAGACTATAGTAACGTTCGTTACAGCGTTACGCACGATTTTGTTGAGCTACCGGTAGGCCAACATGTCAAAACCGCGTTGTTTTTATTAGTGGCGCATGCGTGCCTAACTGGTTGCTGTGGTGGAAATCGATTGATTCAGTGAGAGGGAGATGGAAGAGAGAGAAGTCATGGAGAACACTGGCATCTTCGCCAACTGGAAATATTCGCATTATATTCAGGTAGTTGCCTGCAAAGGCAAAAACGTGTCGGTTAAGTGCTCGCTATGTCCTGGTGATAAACAGCTTTCCACTTCTACACAGACAGCACTTGGCCAGACAGCATAGTCGTACAAAGCTGGTGGCTAAAAATCCCCATAGCCACCGTCCCGGTGATGAGACTGCCCCAAACAGGCGAAACTTACATCAGGAGAGGGAGGATTACGACAGGTAACATCGCAGGCAGAAATAAATAATCTAGTTGCAGCCTACGTTATGGAGGACATGGTTCCGCTATCAACAATAGAATCCCCCCAGTTTTAGGAGAATATTAAGCAAAATACCAGCAACGCGAGCTCCCATATCAGACAGAAAAACATTTCCGAGCTACTTGAGCAAATGTTATGCTGTAATGGAATCGGATCTCAAAAAGATATTTGAGACCACAGAATTCGTTTCTACAACGGCAGATATATGGAGTGCTAACAAAAAAAGTTATCTCGGAATGACTGCTCACTGGATTGATGAAAACTTTCAGCGCGAGAAGGCTGCCATTGCCTGTAAAAGGGTCAGGGGAGACATAGGCTACATATGACGTTATAGCCAGCGAAATAGAGCAAGTTCATGCAAGTTATGGGCTAAAAGTAAAGTAACGAGTAAAGTAACAAGTTACTTTTTAAAATTAGTAACGAGTAAAGTAATGTCATTACAATTCAAAGCAGTAACTAAAGTAAAGTAATTAGTTACTTTTTAAAAGTAACTTCCCCAACACTGCTGGCGGTCCAGGTCCTATATGCAGATAGGATGTCTCTCTTTAATATGTACCTTACATTTGATGCTTGGATTTATGTATATCATTTTTAGGTTGTATAGGATTTGAACTTTGCTGGCTTTTGCCAAAGTGTACATAATGGGGATGGAATATGCAATATGTTAATGGTACATGTTCTTGGTGTCAAAGGTCATACTGTATAATGTATAGCACTCTCAATTTTGTGTATGGAATATGTCTTTGGTGTGTCTTGTGAGCCTGTTAAGACCAATTGCTAACACCTGCAATGGGGGTCATGTGACCACCTGGAATTGTATATATGGGGTGTACTTTGTATGTCTTGTCACGTCTGAAGAAGGGTGCATACCCGAAACATTACGGTAAAATAAAAAATTGTGGGAGCATTAAATCCTGGTTGCAGCGGACTTTTTTTATTCTTATAGACTTATTTGATTGTCCTGCTCCCAGGGCAAGTTCGGATGTGCGGGCTTAACTACTTTTTTTAAAGAATCTCCAGACCATGAATAAAGATTAACAGCAGTATTATGGGCGGGCTAAATCATGTCCCTAAGACAGCTGCATACCTTTGCAGCCAAGAGTTCGCGTGATTACTTTACTGTCCATGGGCTGTTAAAGGAGCTGTGTAAATAATTGTTAAACAGCCCTGGTATGCAGTGAGTTGAAGTGGGATTTGGCAGGAGGGGGAACTCTCATATTTTGTGTCGGCACACACACAGAAAATGTATAGAAGAAGAATGGGATGATATTGTTAATTTATCTGAGGTGCCGGTACTGCGTACCCCCACATCCCCCCACTTTAACCCCTGCTGATATGTCACCAGACATGAAGGAATCATGTTCATTTTAAACACTGATATAACTGATAGTTGTAGTCCAGCCAGAATATTAGCATTTGAAAAGCTAAGTTGCAGCCCACAAGTAGTGTTTATGTTGTCATTTCAAGTGGTATTCGTGTTGTTGTCATTGTCAAAGCCTCATTATGCTTCCGAAAAATGTCATGACAAGGTCAGAAATAAAACAAGGATATGTATAGGAGATGCTTTTGAAAGATGGAGATGGCTGAAAGCAACAAAATATTTTGAAAATGATTGTAGTACCAATTTTGGCCACAATCCTACACACAGCTCCTTTAAATAGTCATGGTAAATACATTTTAAAAACAAAGTTGTGTTGAAATGGAGTGGAGTATATGGTTCACTCCCAAAGAACACGCAGTGCTTTGCTTCACACTAAATGAAATGTTCATCCGTATTCATGGTCTCAGAGTCTACCGACCAAGAGCTGTCCAAATTCCAATCGTTTTAAACCAGAAGTGAATGCCCTCCCCCTGCAGAATAATCGTGTCAGGTTAAAGAACCTCCAGACCATGAATAAAGATTAACAGCAGTATTATGGGCGGGCTATATCAGGTTAGGTTTCACATGGGCCTTGTCGGGAGTTCTACATGCTGATGAAAGTCCCTAAGACAGCTGCATACCTTTGCAGCCAAGAGTTTGCGTGATTACTTTGCTGTCCATGGGCTGTTAAAGGAGCTGTGTAAATAATCGTTAAACAGCCCTGGTATGCAGTGGTTGAAGTGGGATTTGGCAGGAGGGGAACTCTCATATTTTGTGTTGGCACAAACAAAGAAAAATGTATAGAAGAAGAATGGGATGATATTGTTAATTTATCTGAGGTGCCGGTACTGCGTACCCCCGCATCCCCCCCAATTTAACCCCTGCTGATATGTCACTAGACATGAAGGAATCATGTTCATTTTAAACACTGATGTCATTGACACCTGTAGTCCAGCCAGAATATTGCTTTTGAAAAGCTAAGTTGCAGCCCACAAGTAGTGTTTATGGTGTCATTTCAAGTGGAATTTGAGTTGTTGTCATTGTCAAAGTCTCATTATGCTTCCGAAAAATATCATAACAAGGTCAGAAATCAGTCCCCCCAGGATTTCGCGGGCCTTTTTGTGATTGTTGCGATCAAAAATGCTTGATTTCGCGGCAGGTTTTCTGAAAAGTTGCGGCAGAAGTTGCGCTGATTTCAGGCATTTTATTGCGAGAAAATTGCGGGGGCCAGGAAAAGTTGCGGAAAGTTGCGGTTTTTTTTTTTTTTTAAGCAGCAAATTTTGATGTGTTTGATGATGCTAGGTGGTTATAGCTATGCAGTGGACAATGCCATATTGCAACTATAGGTTTTATTTTATCTTAAGGTTGTTTTTGAGTTTGTTTGTTTTATCTTGTTTACCATCTAGAACTGCAGTATGCACATTATGGATGGCTGATGGCAATTATTGTTTTAGGTATCAACCCATTATATGACTACATGCCATCCAAGTTCATCTGTAAACCAGAACAAAATATTATATTAAAAATATATCTGAAATAGTGCTGAAAGTGCTGCTTTAAAGCAAAGAAGGAAGGAGTGCTTGTTGCATGTCATCATCTTCCGCTTCATCATATTCATCACCATTGCCTAACCTTAATCATATTGGGCTTGATTGATTACACTAGACTGTGACTAAGCATTAGTAAAATTGTGGTATACCTAGTGAAGCCATTGCCAGGGAGCTAGCACTCTTAATATATTTAGAAGCTACAAGTGAAGTAGTTCCACAGCAAGAAACAAGGCATGAGCTGTGCTGTTTGTGATACAATAAATAACTGTGTGGCAATTACTTGGCTGAAAAAAAAATCTGCTTCATTTTAATGCAAAAATATAAAAGCCATGTAATAAGCTTTGTACTTCATACAAGCCAAAACAGGATTTGATATCTTAAAACATGGAAAAGATGCAGGCTAGCTGACAAAAAACGAAAAAAATTGACTGCTCTGAATTCTGATAAGACCTAAGAATGGGAACCAACTTAATGTGCGTTTAGTGTCCTATGACAAAGGGGGCTCGGTGAAAATTAATTTTGTCGAATTCTTCGTGGAGATAGTTCTACAGTAGGCCTAGTCTACATTAGCAATAACTTTCAACTCCGCTTGAATTCGTCATTTAGATAACTTGTGATTTTGGAATCCACACGCGCACACACACGGAGGGAGAGGGAGAGAGAGAGAGACGCGCGCAACGGAAGAGAGCTCATTCAGTCCAATGCGTAATTTAAGGTAACACTTGCCTCATAACATAAACGTAATGTAAATGGCAATAGCCTAAATGATCAAGAATATTGTGATTAGCAGCTGTTTTGAACAGTAATATTTGCACCGCAAAACAAGGAGCAGGAAAAGCTCTGCACCCATTGATCTTTCACTCGCCAGTGATTGGTGATATTTCGAGCAACCTTCCAGGAAGTTGCGGGAAAGGTGCGGTGATTCCTCAAAATTGCATGGCCGCGATGAAGTGGCGGGGATTGGTTGAAGTTGCATTGAAGTTGCAAATCGCAACATCGCGAAATCCTGGAGGGTCTGAGAAATAAGGATATGTACAGTAGGCTATAGGAGAGGAGGGTTGTAGAGAATGGACAATGAGAGGCTCTTAACCTTAGCAATACGTAACTGAACGAAGT
>JAODXP020009118.1:0-13452 GCA_027497455.2 Sardinella longiceps
CTCTTTTATAGAGCGATGCGACTACTTGCGAGGTGAAGTAGGAGATAAAATATTTTTAAAGGTAGGGTTCAAGATCCTAACACACACACACCTTTCATTTATTTATCTTTTGAGGAGACAAAACATAAGAATTTTTCACTCTTTTATAGAGCGATGCGACTACTTGCGAGGTGAAATAGGAGATAAAATATTTTTAGGTAGGGTTCAAGATCCTAGAGTAACGTTCGATTTGGTTAAATTTGAAAATACATGTTTCTTCATTTTTCGTGTCAGCGATAGGCGATTAGCGATATGAACACTGGCACTGCACATTACACACACACACACACACACACACACACACACACACACACACACACACACACACACACACACACACCTTTCATTTATTTATCTTTTTGAGGAGACAAAACATAAGAAGTTTATTACTTCAAACCTATGAGGAGAAGTAATAAAGATATCTTGAATCTAGAATGTGAGCTAGTGATGTGCGATTAGCGATGTGAATTAGTTAGCGATGGGCAATTAGCGATGTGAATGTGAGCTAGTGATGGGCGATTAGCGATGTGAATGCACCTTTATTGTTGACTGTTACTCACTTAGAGCAGCAGCTTCAGATCTTGCTTTCCTCATCTTGTCGATGAATGCTTCCTCCATTATAGATATTTTGTCTGCCGGGACGACACTCACTAAGCAGTGGATTCTCTCATTAAGACTGGGATTTTTCAAATAGAAAGAGTCTTTCTTTGAGCAAGGCTTAGGACCAAACTGGAGGAAGGACAAAGGAGAGTGATAGAGGAGAATGATTGAGAAATTGATTGAATGATTGAGAACAGGAATTTACATTTCCTTTGTGGCCACCAAACCATTATAGAACTTACAGGGTTTTTTTTCAGCAGTGAGAATTTGTGTGTACTGTGAACTCATATGTACATGTTCCATGTTTAATGTCAATGTCAAGGTCAAATTTATTTATAAAGCACTTTATACAACAGCAGTTGACCAACGTGTTCTAAAATAAAACAAACAAAAGTAAGATAAAAAGACATCATTAAGAAAAAATAGAAACTAAAGAAACTTAATATAACTTAATTTAACAAAATGAAAAATGGGAAAATTAAACTTAATCTAACTTAGAATTATCATTAATTAATATTTAAATATTCATTAAGCTATATGTAGCCTAGACTACGATCAAGAAAAGTAGGCAAAAATGAAACTTAATAAATGTTAATCTAACCTATCTTGGCTAATTTAACCTAACACTATGACTTAAATTATAGAGAAGCTAATAAAAAGAAAAGCTGTGAATTTTCGGTAACCAAGTCCAGTGGAGACATTTTACCTTGTAGCCATCTTTGATGTGACCCTTTAAGACATTGACAACATCCTCTATCTGTAGACCGTCAAAAGAATCATTTTCCAGGCCCATGATGTCACAGATAGCAAAGGGCAGGGGGCATGTGAACTTACGGTCCTGAATGCAGTGGGTTTGGAGCTACAGGACATGCACATAAACACACATGCACACAACCACCCACACACACACACACCCACACACACACACACACACATTAGATGAAACACGGACACAAACACACATGCACACAACACACACACACATAAGTACATGTGTACACATTAGATAAAACATTTCTAAACATTTCGCAGTGGTCATACACACAAACTCATATACATATAAACTGTTTGATAGTGCTCAAATGCCATTTTTGAATGTGATTATGATAATCTGAAAGTAAAGGTGCCTACAGACCAAAGATCTGCGACGAGACGGGCTGCGACGTTCTATAAACCTGGAAGTTCTAAAACATCGAAACTGCGATTTGTCATATTAAATCTTTTGCGATGGCTTGCAACTGCCTGCAACAACCTGCAACGATTGATTTACACTGCCGCAACTCCTCTCTAAAACCGTTTCATCTCGTCGCGGATCTTCAGTCTGAATTGGCCTTAAGAGAGATAACTCACTGTTGTAGTGAAGCTGCGTCCACTCATAGCATCTGCAGCTGCCCCATAGGCGATGCGCTCCTGGAAGATGCTGGACACAGAGTTGACAAAACTGGACTTCCCTGCTCCCACTGGACCGTGAACCAGGATACGAAGACACTGAACTTCTGGACTGGTGATCTGACGTAGCCTCAAATCGTCTCTCATTTTTTTATATCCGCTATATAGTTTGATGAAGTAAAAGCATGCATTTATTGCGTCGGATTTACAATACGTTTTAAACAAACAAACAAAAAGCCAGCTATAGATGTCTGTTTATACAAGTTGGGTTAGGGTTTATATTTCATAGGGTTCATGTGTGTGCTGGGGTGTACGGAGCCCCTGTGGTGACATGGTAATATAATATCTTTAAGGAGGAAGGGAAAAAAAAAATTAAAAATTACATTTTGGGGGGTTTCATGCACTAACACTCACCATGCTTGCAAGATCTTGACTTTAATCTCGAGATCTCAAGTTTTTTTGCGAGATCTTGAGTTTGTTTTGCGAGATCTTGAGTTTGTTTTGCGAGATCTTGAGTTTGTTTTGCAAGATCTTGAGTTTGTTTTGCGAGATCTTGATTTTTGTTTTGCGAGATCTTGACTTTATTTTGCGAGATCTTGAATTTATTTTGCGAGATCTCCACTTTGTTTTGCGAGATCTCCACTTTTCATGCTTGTCTGATGGTTGAGTCTGAAATTGGGCTGTGTTCCTTCATGTTACCAGCAGGAGGCAGTCTCTACATAATGCTCAGGTTATTTTCAAAATGCGTCGCACTGCATGATCAACCAATAATCAACTCCATAATCACCCAAACCCCATCTCAAAATAAAGTGCTATCTGTCGATCCATGTCTATTTTTTCCTTACCAAGGCAGACACTCTATCAATTCTACCTTTCAGCGACACAGAAACCGAAACCTACATTTTGCGCGCAGGCAACTAGGCCACCAGGCCTAGAAGTCAGAGTCGTATGCGCCACCTGCTGGTAACATATGAAACTACAACCTAATTCCAGACTTGCAACCATCAGACATGCATGAAACTTTTGTTTTGCGAGATCTCGAGTTTGTTTTGCAATATCTTGAGTTTGATTTGCGAGATCTCAAAGTCGAGATCTCGCAAAACAAACTCAAGATATTGCAAAACAAACTCAAGATCTCGCAAAACAAACTGAAGATCTTGCAAAACAAACTGAAGATCTCGCAAAACAAACTCAAGATCTCGCAAAAATCTAGTCAGTGTTAGTCCCCAGAACATGCTTTTTTTTTTTTTTTTCCTCCTTAAAAATATAGTACCACCATGTCACCAGAGGGGCTCCGTAGGGGTGCCACTAGAAATTTGGTGAAGAAAATAGTTTTGCTAGCTTTGCTAACTACTCAGCAGTTAGAAGCGCCCACTGAGGAATTGAGTTGTGAGGATTTACATGTACTGCCGACAGCTAGCCAAGATTGTTGGCTAGTATTGTCCGTTACACTTGCAATATACTACAGAGCGCATAGTGGTAGTGGGTTAGTCCTTCATCACACTAACCTCCAGTCCACAGTCCTCCAGGGCTTGTCAAATCCTGCAAAGTTGGGATCGGGTGTCGGATTAGGCTTGAACTGCTGGACGAAGGCACCAAGGAGTTTTGCCTTATGTGGATCATTGGTTATTGCAAGGAGCTTTTCAAGAAATGCTTCATCGGAATCTGCTGAACTGTTTCTTTTATTGAGACAAAGCATAAGAACAGAACATGCTGTTATTTTTTACATTTGTGCTTCCTCAGGATCTGCGAGAAAAAAACATTCATATATTGTATGAAATAACAAAGAGAAACACAATTAACACACATGCAAAGAAGTTAGAACCATTACTGTTCTGAATGCAGTGTAGACCTCTGTTATGTAAAACATAGACGTCTGCTCATGGACGTCACTAGGATCCAGAGTCAAGGGGGGCTTAGCCCCAGAGGGCCATATGTAGATGCGCGCGCATAGCGCGCGCCGAAAATTTTTAATAAATAAATTACATTATACAGTGTATATGTGTGTATATTGGCAACAATTTGTTACTTGAAGGACATTTATCAGAATACATTTCTTAAACTAATTTCTTAGGCTATTTTTATTAACAACATTAGTCTAAATCAATTCATCAGACTGGTTTGTGAAGATGTCTCCATCAATATCTCCATCAATGACTGTGGTGTAAATGAACTAGGCACTGAGCAAGATACAACAATGGTAACAACTAGCTTAGTTCAAATCCTAGGGAAATCTGATGATGCAGTCAAATATGAAAGTTTCTCAAACATTTATTCTGCAAAATGAGCATACAATAGCTACTAAAATATATGCTAGGCTATAGCAAATAACTATGTCCATCAATGCATGTATGACAAACTAATCTGGCATAGACTACAGGGTAATTTATATTTCATAGTTCAGTCTTTTGGAGAATAATGTTGCCTAGAAATTTGCTGGATCAGACTATAGCCTACCAAACTTCAGATAAGCTCAATTTGAACCATAGTTCGTCATCAGTTACAACAGGGAAAAAAATGCTCTCAGTGGATGCAGGCAGAGCTGGAGAATTTACTGAGAAATTTCACATGTACTTAAAGTGGACTTTCTCGTGGACCGTTTATCATAGCAATTAGTGACTAGTACCATTGGAAAGCTTGGAGCTTACTGAATCCGATGGTGTCCGGAGATCGCGTATTTGACGTTAACTCCGCGAGTAATATAACCGCTAAAAATGGATGTAATTTACACAATGAAAATAATCTGCCCAGCGTTAGGGGGCTTGGGGAAATTTAGGGAGGCTTGAGCCCCCTAAAATGGACCTAACGACGTCCATGCGTCTGCTAAATGTACCCCTGTTCCAAGACCTTGGAAGTAACAGACATTGAAAGTAAAAACCTAAATAACAGTTTTGCTAAACTTACTCATTGACTGGGTTCCTGTATGGAGGGTCCTTCAAATCCCCTACAGATTAAACACAAAGATGTCAGCCTCAGTGCCACACCCTGTCAGACAGATCAGTGTATTCAGTCAATCAATCAATCAATCAGTCACAGCCCATCAGGTAGATCACTGTATTCAATCAATCAACCAACTATTCAATCAATCAATCAGTCACTCACACCCCATCAGGTAGATCACTGTATTCAATCAATCAATCAACTAGTCAATCAATCAATCAATCAGTCACAGCCCATCAGGTAGATCACTGTATTCAATCAATCAACCAACTATTCAATCAATCAATCAGTCACTCACAGATCAGTGTATTCAATCAACCAGTCAATCCATCCATCCATCAATCAATCAATCAATCAATCAATCAATCAATCAATCAATCAATCCATAAACCAACCAATTAATGAACAAAAATAATGAACAAACAATCAGTTAACCAGACAATCAATCAATCAATCAATAAGTGCCACACCCCATCAGACAGATCACTGTATTCAATAAATCAATCAGGCAATCAACCAATCATTCATTCATTCATTCATTCATTCAACCAACCAATCAGTCAGTCTATAAATCAACCATGTAACCACATAATGAACAAACAATAGTCCATAAACAAGTTCAGTTCATAACTCAGTTTGTAAGTAAATTGTTGTAGTAAATTTAAATTCTATCAATTGCCTGTTCCTGATTGTTAAGTACTTGGATGTGAAGCTTCATTCAGCCTGCTGGTGAAGCATGGTGGTACCTGTTTGTGACTTTGAAGGAGGCAAGGCTTGTGTTTTGGGCTGAGAAGGAACAGAAAGCGATTCTGGCCCATGTAAATCTTCCTCCTCTTCCTCTTCCTCCACCTCTGTCACAGAGTCCCTCTAAGGAAACAGAGAGGAATTACATCAGGCACATCAAATGAGCTTCTACCATACTGAAGTCACAGGTCAAATGGAGACAAAATATCTATCTACCTACTTATTCAATTCAATTCAATTTTATTTGTAGAGCGCTCAAATACAGTGCATTGTCTCGTGGTGCTTTACAGACAGTACGGGAAGCATCCATGAGAAACAGGGGCAAGGAAAAACTCCCTACACTTTGCTAATAATTCATTTTAGGAAGAAACTTATCTATCTGTCTATTCTGGTTCGCCCATTTTTATCTATTTTCAAGATCACAATTTAGGCTACATTTGAAGGAGGGCTTATCTGTATTTCATGTTAGCTCTGGCAGTCGAGCTCAACCTCTCTTACTTCAACAAGGGCAAATTCAATTCTATATCCCGTCATAAGTTATAAGCTCCACAGTGTTGTTCACCTCATGTCTACAAGAATGCAATAGTTTGCAATATTGTGGAGACTCAAGTGATGTTGCCCATGCCTACCCATTTATCTGTGTTCGTGTAAGCGCACTCTTGGTACATTGTCCTCTTGGTGTTTGTGGGAACACCGTGTGGGTTGGTTGGTTGTTTGGTTGCTTGGGAGATCTTTGTTTTATCTAGAGTCATAAACATAAAAATCACAAAATGATTGAAACAGATATAGACTGCATGTAATACATTTAAGGAAAAATCTGGAGTGAATCAACACGTAGCCCTGCTATTTTATACTGCTTAGTGCTATTGAAAGCCACCTCAATGATCGAATTTTGTGCATCGTAGACCGAGTTTGTGAAACAGCAGCTACACTGTAACACTAACTGAATGAAGCATGTCAAAAACGAAACCTAATCGATTTGCTTTCGTTTTGAAATGCCACATTCTGTTATCGTTAGATGCCATTTCGCTATCTAAGTCTGCATTGCGTGAAATTCAGTGAATTGTGGTGGCTATCAATAGCGCTTGGCACTATAAAACAGTAGGGCTACGTGTTGATTCACTCCGGATAATTCCTTTAAGAATGTGAAAAAGTTAGAATTGCATAAGGCATGTATGGTGAGTTAGTATGTGTCACACCCCATCAGACAGATCACTGTATTCAATCTGTCAATCAGGCAGTCAACCAATCAATCCATAAATCAACCAATTAACCACATGTATAATGAATAAACAATTCTTAATTTAGTCCATAAACAAGATCAATTAATAACTCAGTTTGTAAGTAAATTGTAGTAAATCTATATTCTATGTAATGCAGGGATGGGTAGAGAGGCTGCATATAATGCAACACACACACACACACACACACACACACACACACACACACACACACACACACACACACACACACACACATACACACACACATACACACACACACACACACACACACATACACACACACACACACACACACACACACACACTACCACACACATGTACAACTCAAGCTGTATGTATAGGCTAAAGACATCTACTATGACCACAAACTCCAGAATACACCTTTTTCCTGTCCTTATATGCACCTGGCTTTGGTTTCAGCTGTGGTTTCGGTTTTAGTGGAGGCTTATCCAGAGATGAAGGAGCTGTCTGTTGACGAGCAAGTTGAGGTCTGCTGCCACTGCCATCATGGGGACGAAACAATGGACCACTAGTGGGGGGTTGATCCAGAGATGAAGGAGCTGTCTGTTCACGAGGAGGTGGAGGAGGCCTGCTGCTGCCACTGCCATCATGGGGACGAGACAATGGACCACCATGAGGAGGTTGAACTGGGGGCTGAAGAGCACAGCGGGTTGGCTTGGGCTGAACAGCGGGAGGGTCATGTGGTACACGTTCACCAATGTCCTGAAATTTTAATTTAGAGGCCAAGCCCTCTATCCTGGATCCACTCTAAAACAACAACAACAAAAACAGATAAGTTCAGTCACACGAAGAACACTGCATGCAAGATAGTCTCAAGTCTTTCTTTGAGGTTCTTATTGTGCCTTGAGGCAGATGAGTTATTTTGGGTTCAGCTGTTTATTTCACTGTACAGTAACCCTTTGGTTACAATGCTGTTGCACCTGTCAATGTACTGTGGAAGAGACACATCACGATACTTTCATGACATCAAAAAAAGTAGATGCTTGTGTAACGGAGGCCAGCTAGCGCAGCTAGCTCGGTGGTAGTGTGTAAATCCTCATCACCCAATTCCATGGGTGCTTCTAACGCGCTGAGTTAGAATCTCGGGCTTTTAGCTCAGTTGGTTAGAGCGTTCCATTCCCACGCCGGGAGTTTGTAGCTTGCGGGGTGGCGGGTTCGAGACCCGTGTGCGGTGCGGACCGCCACCGGCTACATTGGTGCCGTGACCCGGATGGGAGTGAGGATTTGGAGGGTGAGTGTAACGGAGGCCAGCTAGCGCAGCTAGCTCGGTGGTAGTGTGTAAATCCTCATCACCCAATTCCATGGGTGCTTCTAACACGCTGAGTTAGAAGCTCGGGCTTTAGCTCAGTTGGTTAGAGCGTTCCACTCCCACGCCGGGAGTTTGTAGCTTGCAGGGTGGCGGGTTCGAGACCCGTGTGCGGGGCGGACCGCCGCCGGCTACATTGGTGCCGTGACCCGGATGGGAGTGAGGATTTGGAGGGTGAGTGTAACGGAGGCCAGCTAGCGCAGCCAGCTCGGTGGTAGTGTGTAAATCCTCATCACCCAATTCCATGGGTGCTTCTAACACGCTGAGTTAGAAGCTCGGGCTTTTAGCTCAGTTGGTTAGAGCGTTCCACTCCCACGCCGGGAGTTTGTAGCTTGCGGGGTGGCGGGTTTGAGACCCGTGTGCGGTGCGGACCGCCACCGGCTACATTGGTGCCGTGACCCGGATGGGAGTGAGGATTTGGAGGGTGAGTGTAACGGAGGCCAGCTAGCGTGGCTAGCTCGGCGGTAGTGTGTAAATCCTCATCACCCAATTCCATGGGTGCTTCTAACACGCTGAGTTAGAAGCTCGGGCTTTTAGCTCAGTTGGTTAGAGCGTTCCACTCCCACGCTGGGAGTTTGTAGCTTGCGGGGTGGCGGGTTCGAGACCCGTGTGCGGTGCGGACCGCCACCGGCTACACTTGGTAGACTGAGGCAAATAGTACTTTATCTTTTTGTCTACACACCAATTTGCTTGAGTGACCTTCCTTGTTCAGCAATGGTCGTGACCTGAAAAAAAAAGTAGTGCAAAGATAAAAGTGAATAAAGTTAATGTAAATGCTATCAAATGGTCAATGTAGTTATATTGTGAGATGCACAACACTGCTAATCCATGTCAATATGAAAAACATCAGGGGAGAAGGATGCCAGCAAGACAGTTTTGAACAACGTTAGTCCATTTTTACGCATGATTACTTCAACCTCCACATATTTGTCTAGTTTTCAAGATTGTTGTCAAGATTCGACAGTTTGAAAATGCAAAGATGTACAGGCACAGGTTAAGACTGTCATTGTCCTAGTATTCAGTGTTTGGATATTGCCTGACCTGTTAGGGGTGTTATCCTCAGGATGAGAAGTATGATGACCATCATTGTAGGGTGGTGGTTTATGATGATGATGATGATGTCTGGTGGCATGGTCTCTTTTCTCTGCCCGGTCTGCATCATCTGCTCTCTCTTTCTGAAACCAAACACAAGATCTTTTGACTAAATGGTGCCATCTCTATTCTTTGGCCTATGTAGCGTCAAATTTTCAAATTCAAAGACAGCATGCAGGTATCTGGAACAAAGTAATTTCTTTAGTAGTATTTTTCACTATCATTTGCTGGCCTAACTAGCTCACTTTGTGTCTGCTAGACACAATCAGTGTGTTTACTTGTCTAAAGTAATTTAGACATTTATTTAGATAAAGTAACAGGAGATCTTTTAAATGTGGATGGCATTTAGTCATATCAATGACATTACCTGTTTCCAAAAACTAAACGGTGTCTTAGCAGCCATGGCAGCACTATGGAGATAGAGAGACATGACATAATTATGCAGTTAAAAATAATGGGCTCCGTTAACCAACAATTCCTACTAAGAATTTTTGAATTTCAATCATTGATGTCAGCTGCTCATAAAGAACCACATTTATTAGCGAGTGTAAGAGAGTAATCCTGCAGTTACAAATAATGTCTAAGCCACGTCTCAAATGACTCTGAATTTATTAGAGAGCATAAGAGAGTTGTGGAGAAACGTCCAGACACACACAAACAGGGCAGCTTGGGATGTCAAGAGTGCCACTGAACTCAGAGGCACTGAAGAAAAACGATCAGAATATGATCAATGTCTCACTTACCTGTGACAGAGATATGGGGTGGTCTGGAATATGTTTTGGAGTGGCTCCAGCCCGTACGTGCTCTCCTTTCTCGCACACTCCCTCTCTTTCTGTAAATTCTTTCTATACCTTCCTCATCTCTCTCTCTCTCTCTCTCTCTCTCTCTCTCTCTCTCTCTCTCTCTGTCTCTCTCTCCGTCTTTTTCGATTTGTGACAGGCTGTTCATAGTCATTACTTTCCCTCTACTCCCTATCTGTTTGCCCTCTTGTAACCCTGCATGGACAAGTTTTCCAGTAAGTGATTGAGTCATAAATACTGTAGAGTACACACTCTCTGACCTTGGCAGTATACAACAGAGCAGGGGTGGCCAAACTTTTTTTCTTTCTTTTTTGCTTGCAGGCCAATGCAAAATTAAGAGCACAATTTTTGACTAATGAAATATAGCTAATATTAACGTTGCATTAAAATGTAAAAAACTATCCAATAGTCTAAGAGCATTTTTTTTTCCAAAAGTTCAAAAATCAAGTTGTCTTTATTATTATTTTCCAGGTAATTCCTAATTTTCGAAAATTTTCCTAAAATTTTTGTTATCAAGTAAAACTAAGTCAGAACGAAACAATTCCATTGGAGGACTAGCAACATGTAAATGTATGTAAATTCATTACAAATGGCCTCAATGGCATCTAAACTATTTTTTATTTTTTTTTTACTTCAGCACTAACAGGAAATTTTTGATACACACTTTTTCAAAGGATGAATAAAGCAAGCACTCAACAGCTCCACTTTACTTTTTTAATCGCCTCACAGATGTTTCAGGCTGTACAATAGACTAACACAATCAGATATTTACTGCTGCTAGCATACGTCTAAACTTCTAGGATACCCTTTGCTCACAAAAAGGGACCAAACTCACACATGTGAATCATAGTGCGGTTTATAGTTTTTATAGACCTCTTGGATGCCGACTTGTTAAGACCTGTGACTCAGCTCTGTAACGTTGTAAGCTTTGAACCCATGCACGCATGCACCCATGCATGTTTGGACATTTGTCATGTACTGCACATCTGCATTTATTGTCACATACATCACAGCTTTGTTTCAGTTTTCTCGGATAGGGTGAAGTATAGGGTGTAGTTGTATTGTCATTCTTCAGAGAGATGGTGACGAACTGTCACTTTGAGGTCAAATATTGAGGTTACATGGTATGAGGTAAAACATACATCACTGTGGAAATATCTGTGGAAAACAGTTTCACTGTCCTGATGTCTTTCATACCATCAGTTCTGACTGGAAATGTCTTCAGATGATCGTTAATTTTTATCCATTTGCTAAAATTAGAAGTAGAAAAAACTTACTCTAACGTTCAGGAAACACACCTGCAAACAAAACATCAAACTGCTGTAACCAGCAACATACTAGACACAGGCGCAAGCTTTACATAGCCTATATCAACACAGACCTCATTTAAATAGCAGGTTAAAGGACATCAGATCCTGTGCAAATTCATCCTGTTTGTTCATTTTCAAGACACATAATATCTCTCCATTTCAACATGGTGATGATTTTGTGAGGTTGTATGTGTGTGTGTGTGTGTGTGTGTGGAGAGAGAGAGAGAAAGAGCGAGTGTGAGGGAGAGACAGAGAGAAGCAAATCCACCACGAGGTGCCACATGGCACACCACGAGTTTGCTCATCTCAAAATCTCAAAAGAATATGTCTGATCGTATGCATCATGACTGCAGACTGTCTGGAGGCAGTGAACGGCAGAGATGTGTCTGTTCGTACGCATTATGGCTAAAAAGTGTCTCTAGGGCCGAGATGCCTACTGCTGTCTCTACTTCTTTTTGCCAGATTGCCTAAGAGAGCGTGCCATGACAGTCACATGGTCATCAGCACAATCCAGGATGTGTTTCAGGGCTGACAACACCAGCACGTTCACCTCATCAATCAGATCTGACTCCTCGTGGTAATTCTTCAGGGGGAAGATGCAGTTCATGGGAACTCCCAATCTGTGACTGCATTCCTGCATCTAAGCACACACACACACACACACACACACACAGACACACACACACACACACACACACACACACACACACACACACACACACACACACACACACACACACACACACACAAGATAAGAGAGAACACTTATTTACACCTGTCTGCATTTTTCCACACTAACCTTGTAACAAAATACAATCTACTATAGTGACTGTAATGCAGGGGTCTCCAACAGGTAGCTCAGGAGCTACCAGTAACACGCCACCTGCTTTCTGAGTAGCTCTCAAAAGGATATCTCAAACAGTGAAACGTTGCCTAGTGTCCCTTTTACTTGTAAACATGAACGTGAACGTAAAAGTACACTATTACACATTTGGAAATTGATAGTTTAATTAATATGAATGCAATTGTTGATTCTGCTTAATGGTCCAATTCTTAATCAATTTCGAAAACAAAGATATTCTAGGATTATTGCATTTGTGTAATTGTTGCATACACACACATACACACACACACACACACACACACACACACACACACAAATGAGAATGTCACCTTCGCTTTGATCTTCTTGCTCCTGTAAATAAGCTTGAGGTCCTTGGCCACATCAGGACATGCCAAGTCAACTTTTGTAAGGACTACCATCTGAGGAATTTCTACAACACACACACACACACACACACACACAGGTTTTATCACACAAAGCATGCTAAAAGACCTTATATAAGTCTTATAACAATCTGCTATTGATGATTTTTGTACTCACTCATATCCGCAGCTTCACATCTGATCGTCCTCATCTTGTCGATGATCTCATCATCCATAAAAGTGATGATGTCAGCTGGGATCACACTCACTAAGCAGTGGATTCTCTCACTCAGGTGAGGATGTTTGGTATAGTGAGAGTCACTTTTTTTGCAGGGTTTGGCTGGATTAAACTACATAGATGAAGAAAGAGAGAGAGGGTTGGGATGATAAAAATTAGGATATAGAATAAATGTTTAACGTGTAAACTTTATAAACCTGTCATGACTTCTGACATACCCTAACCCTAACCCTAACCCTAACCATGACAAATACCGGGTGACACTTAATGACAGAAGTCATGACAGGTGTATAAAGTTTATGACAGATTCATGACAATGTCATGTCATAGTTAATGACAGTGTCATGTTAGTCTTATGACAGTACCTTCAAAAGTGTAACCAATGATTCTTTTAGAATTGAGGTGATTATAATTCTGCATGCTGTCCTTGAAATCAATTATATGGCAATATTTTTCCTACATAGATGAAGAAAAGAGAGAGGGTTGGGATGATAAAAATTAGGATATAGAATAAATTTTAATG
>JAODXP020009119.1:5000-13452 GCA_027497455.2 Sardinella longiceps
ACATCCTTTCATTCTTTTTCTATCCTCCTCATTTCTGCTCCCTCATTCCTTCTCTTCTTCACTCATTCTCCTTTTCATCCCTCACTCCTTCTCTTCTTTTCATCCCTCTCCTTCTCTTCTTCCCTCTTTCCTTACCATCTATATACACATTCCTGTGTGTGTGTGTGTGTGTGTGTGTGTGTCCATATTCTGATGAGGATGTTTCTCTCCTCTCCTCTTGTCTGTAGATGCCTGTAAACTCACACTGGACCCAAACACAGCATACAGAAATCTCTCTCTCTCTGAGGGGAACAGAAAGGTGACACGTGTGGATAAGTATCAGCCGTATCCTGACCACCCAGAGAGATTTGACAGGCCTCAGGTGTTGTGTAGAGAGGGTCTGTCTGGACGCTGCTACTGGGAGGCTGAGTGGAGTGGGGATATTGGGGCTGTAATAGCTGTGGCCTATAAAAGCATCAAGAGGAAAGTGAGGAGTGATGATGTCATAATGGGACAGAATGCCAAGTCCTGGAGTCTTCACTGCTGTCCTCACACTCACAGTTACTATGCCAGGCACAATGATAAACACACTGCCATACGTGCCCCCTCCTCCGGAAGTGTAGGAGTTTACCTGGACTGGCCGGCCGGCACTCTGTCCTTCTACAGCGTTTCTTCTGACACACTAACACACCTGCACACATTCCACTCCACATTCACTGAGCCCCTCTATCCAGGGGTTATTTTATAACTCCTCAGTGTCCCTGTGCCAGATCACATGAGCTCCTCCTCCAACAGGTACGTCCACCTGTCATCTGCTCAAACGGTTTTTACACTTTCATACTTGTCTTTCTCATCCCTCCATCAGTCCTCCACCCCTCTCCTCACACTGCTCCCTTTGTCACTCCACCCCCCTCTCTTCATCTTCCTTTTCTTATCACTCTTCTCTTCTTTCTCTTCCTCTCTTCTCACTACCCCTTTTTCTTATTTTCTTCTCCTACTCTCTCTACCCTCTTCACTCTTTCCCTGTTCCCTCTCTTTTTTATTCTTCTTCCCCTCTACTTTCTGCTCTCTCCATCTCCTCTCTTTCTGTTCATCTTTCTCTTCTCTCTTCCTCATTCCTCCATCTCTCCTACATAATAAAGTCTGTGTTGCCTGCTTCCTCTTGGAGTAGACCTGAACACACACACACACACACACACACACACACACACACACACACACACACACACACACACACACACACACACACACGTGTTTGTTTTTTCTCCTCTTCCTCTCCCTGCTTCTACTCCTCCCTTTACCCTCTGTTTCTCTTCATGTCTTTCTATTCTCTCTATCCCTCTCTCATCCCTCTATCTGTATTCCATCCTCCTCTCTGACCCCTCTACTCCTCCTTCTCTTTCTCTCTTCTCTTCCCCTTTTCTCTTTCTTCATCATTCCATCATCTCTCATCTCTCCCTCCATCCCTCTCCCCTCTATCTGCTCTCTCTTTCCTCCTGCCCCTCCTTTATCCCTCCTTCTCTCTCTCTTTTTCTCCTCTCATCCCTCTGTGTGTTTCCTATCCCCTCCTCTCTCTTTTATCTCTCTCTGCTCTCCTCCTTTGTCTCTTTGTATTAATCCTCCTCTCCATCTTCTTCCTCTTTCACCTCCTTCCTTTCTCTTCACTCTCTTCCTCATTCCATCATCTTTCTCTCTCTGCCTGCTCTTACTCCTCCCTTTCTTACCCGGTGTTCTTCATGTATTTCTGTTCTCTCTATCCCTCTCACTGTCCCTCTATCTGTATCCCATCCTCCTCTCTGACCCCTCTACTCCTCCTTCTCTTCCCATTTTCTCTTTCATCATTCCACCATCTCTCTTCCCTCTATCTCTCTTTCCTCCAGCCTCTCCTCTATCCCTGCTTCTCTCTCTCTTTCTCCTCTCACCCCTCTCTGTCTGCTTCCTATCCCCTCCTTTCTCTCTCTCTCTCTGCTCTCCTCCTTTATCTCTTTTTATTAATCCTCCTTTCTTTCTCTGTTTCCTCCCCCCTCCTTCATCTGCCTCTCTTTCTCTCTCTCTCTGCTCTCCTCCTTTATCTTTTTTTATTAATCCTCCTTTCTTTCTCTGTTTCCTCCCCCCCTCCTTCATCTGCCTCTCTTTCTCTCTCTCTATCTGCTCTCCTCCTTTATCTCTTTTTATTAATCCTCCTTTCTTTCTCTGTTTCCTCCCCCCCTCCTTCATCTGCCTCTCTTTCTCTCTCTCTATCTGCCATCTCTCATTCATTTTCTGCTCCTTTTTTTATTTTCTTCTCTTTCACTGTCTACTTGTACCTCTCTCACACACACACACACACACACACACACACACACACACACACACACACACACACACACACACTTTTCTTCTCTTTCACTGTCTACTTGTACCTCGTCATTCCATTCCCCATCCACCTACACACACACACACACACACACACAGGCACAAAGGTTGTCTACTTGTACCTCGTCATTCTCATTCATTTATCTCTCTCTCTCTCTCTCTCTCTAGGGTCTGCTGCCACACACACACACACACCACCACCACCAAGGTTTGGAGATCCACAGTGGCGCCAGAACCCTGCAGGAACGCCAGAGTCTCACAAACACACACACACACACACACACACACACATACGTACACACACACACACAGGCACAAAGGTTTGGACGTCCAGTGTCCCTGTGCCAGAACCCTGCAGGAACACCAGAGTCTCACAAACACACACACACACACACGTACACACACACACACAGGCACAAAGGTTTGGACGTCCACAGTGTCCCTGTGCCAGAACCCTGCAGGAACACCAGAGTCTCACACTCCTGTTCAGAATCTTGTGTGATGCTGAGATGCTTCTAGAATCTCTGACCCCTCTGACACACTTTGATGCCATGAAAATACTGTATTGTACATTTGAATTTTGTTCATACAGTACATACAGCAATGCTTTTAACGCCTAATTTTAACGTCATTTATTCTTTAGATTTGTTTTTTTTCTGACTTATAACATGTAAATAAAATATTATCTGTATTCATGTAATATAAGTGTCATCATTTGTTTTATCTCTTCAAATGAGTTGGTTATGCCACACTGTTAAGGCTGTGTGCTCAGTCCATAGCTCTTCCCCCTGCTGCTCACACATGAGTGTAAAAGTGGCCAATCCAGCCCAAAGCAGCTCATCCCATTTGCAGATGAGGCCACAGTAGTGGTTCTCATCAGTACTGATGATGAAACCTCATCCAGAGGGGAGGGGAAACAGCTGCTGGGCTGCTGTGCAGATAACAACCTCTCTCTTAATGGCCACAAGACTAAAGAGATCATTGTGGACTTTAGAGCTCAAAGACTCGACACTCCCCACTGCACACCAATGGCTGCCCGCTGGAGAGGGTCAGCAGCACAACATTCCTCCTTGGCGTCCACATCTCTCTCTTCAGGCATTCAGGTGTGTCAGTGAAAGGTGTTTATCTCAGGTGGAGATGGAAAGACATTTATTAACCCCTGAATTCCTCACAATGACATTTAGAGCTTCTACTCCTCTGCCTCATTCAGTATTTGCCAAACTCATTTCCTCAGCTGTGACAACAACAGTCTTTCCCTCTTGGACAGGAGAGCAGGCAGAGCACTCATTACATCACCTACCAATAATCCCAAGAGCCAAACTCTATTGCACTCTATTCCAATCTGGCCATATTGCACATCTGAGGCGCTTTCAGTAAAAGTGTTGGTAAAGGTGCAGGGAGGGATGTGTGGTGGGTGTAGCATCTGCACCTCCCTGCCATGTCTGGATGCTTGTGAGGGCAGAGGATGGGGAACAGTGGTGTGTGTGTGTGTGTGTGTGTGTGTGTTGGGGGAGGGGGGGCATCCCCAGGCTGCCATGTGTTCTGAGGGGGCAGATAGTTTATCAGCAGCAGTGGGTCTCACACTGGGCAGCTGCTTCTAGTGTCCCTCAGCTCTCCCTGCTCATCAACTCTCTCCTCTCAGTGTGGGGAGAAATCTCACAGCACTCACATTCTCAAGCCTGAAAAAAATGATCCTCTCTCCTTTCACAGTCACATGAGTCACATTCTGTCTCTCCCACATTTAGCTCACCCATTTTATCATTAAACTCTTACAGGTAAGAAGGAAGAAATGAACCACTTTCTAAGCTGTTCCCAACCCTTTAAACAGCCTGATAGACAAGAAAAGTGTAGCCTAATCTATTTTACGGTAGCCTAACACACACACACACACACACACACACACACACACACACACACAAGCATATAATAGGCCAAAAAGATAGGTTTGACAGAGGGAGAGGAAAAAGAAAACGTTTCCCCTAAAAGGGTAACTAGGCGGACATCTAGTGGCCAACTGTTAAAATGCAACCGATATCTTCACATTTCTTGCAGGAAAAAAGCTTTCCGTTTTATCATAGGGGGAGTGACTTCTGAAGTGAAATTGAAAGTAAGCTTCACAGACCTGGAATAGTTCGAACGTTTTACCTTACAACGAAAATATAGTCCAATTTACTGGAATTCAGGTTAAGGTAAGTGAAATAAATACAATGCATCGAATTATATTAGTCGGTGTTAGTAGCCTAATCACAATTTGGAGTGACTTGTGTCCTAAATAATCTGACGATACACTACGAATTTATCGTATCCTATGCTAAAGTGTTCGATAGCGTTGTGATAAAATAAATAGTCTAGGGCTATCTATAGTGAGTGAATTTATCTAAGGCAACTTTTTAATCGGAAGTAGCCATAGGCATTTCATTGATTAACTAATCTATGAGCCAGTAAACCTACTGCTTCTTTGGAAAGGAGATTTATGATTTGGTCTGAGGCTCATGTTCTGCGTCACGTAGTGTTGTGGTCAGGGTTACGGCGAGTCTTTCATTCGCAGTACACCAGGCCTAGCCTGTGAACACGCAGTAGGCTTTGAATATATTTTCCAAAATTTCTCAGCCAAAAATAGAAGAGGGATTTTTTTATGGTTTTAATGGTTCAAAAAAAGGTTGGTCACAGTAGGAAAACATAATATAAGTTGTGTGTGCGCCTCTTTATAACTCATGTAAGATTTTATTGTTTTTAGAAGTACTGTCCTTACCTTTGTGGTTTTTTTTTTGTTTGTTTGTCAAATTGACTGTCAGAGTTCAGTCAGAGAGAAAGTTTCAACTGTAGACCTGCATGGCCAATTTTGGAGATGTATGGACATATCACAGATTGACACCCTTTATTGACACACTTGGTCCAAATGTCCAAGTTTATAATTAATTGGGTTTATCACCACTGCTTCATGATCTGAATTAAACTAATTATCAACATCAAATAAATTATTGTAACTGAAAGGATCATGACTGACATTAATGTCAGTGCAAATAGAATTCTGCTACTTATGCCTGTTGCTTTCAGGTCTCAACTCTACCATCACTGCAGCAGATTGACACCCTTTACTTGCACACTTGGTCCAAATCTCATCAGTTTATATTTATTTGGATTATCGCCACTGATGCATGATCTGAATAAAACAAATGACCAACATCTAATAAATTAACTGAAATGATCATGACTGACATTATGTCAGAGCAAGTAGAATTAGGCTACTAATACCTGTTGTTATTGGTCTCAACTCTACTATCTGCTGTTTGAGCTTAAGCTCATCTAATAAATGAAGAGAAATGACATGTGGGTCAGTGTTTCCCACTGAATTTTCTGTGTGTGTGCGCTTGTGCGAGCATGATTGGAGAAGTGCAGCGCTGTAGATTCGAAAAGAGCTTTATGATATATTTTCCACCTCAAAGAGGGCCTGAATTAGTGATGCCTACATAAGTAATTAAAAGCAATGCAAAACAAAAGAGACAAACTGAAACAGTGGTAGACTATGTGTTGGAATAGCGGATTTTTTTATTATTATTTATTTTTTTTCCATCCCGCACAAACTATGGCGGCTCTCAGGAAACTATGGCGGCCCGCCATAGATTAATATATATTAATAATATTATTATATAATATAATAATATACATATAATATTATATAATATAATATATAATATTATATATTTGGACCAAGTGTGTAAGTAAAGGGTGTCAGTCTGCTATAATATAATATTATATGTGGGAAACACTGCCTGGGTTATACCAACACATTTATATTGTCACATTAGCAGGGTAAACATAGTTGGGTTATACCATCACAAACAAAGTCAGTATTCTGTGGTGTGATTGCTGTTTGTTCTCTAATTCTTCTCTGCTGTAATGATGGTCAGTAGTTCCCTTCTGTGTGTCCCTCTGAAATGAGATTTGTGTTGTTTGTTCTAGTGAGACACCATGTCCCTCTGGACTGAGATGTGTGTGTGTGTGTGTGTGTGTGTGTGTGTGTGTGTGTGTGTGTGTGTGTTTTGGTTGTGTCCTAGTGAGAAACAGTATCTCTCTGAAATGAGATACAGTGTCCCTCTGAAATGAGATTTCTGTGCGTTTGTGTCCTAGTGAGACACAGTGTCCCTCTGAAGTGAGTGACAAGGCTGAAGAAGCAGTAGGCCTCAGTGTTGCGTTCAGCTGTATCACCATGGAGACACACAAGAACATGGAGGATCCTGTCAACGTGAAAAATACATCAACACAGGACAGTACAAGGTGAGTTCTCTCTCTCTCTGTCTCTCTGTCTCTCTCTCTCTCTCTCTCTCTCTCTCTCTCTCTCTCTCTCTCTCTCTCTCTCTCTCTCTTATTTCTCAATAAATTACATTGCTCTGCATCCATCACACACCCATTCCTCTTAGTTGTACAGCTCACAGACATCAAAATCACAAGATCCTGAATTAAAGTACAATTTAGGAACCCAGCAAAAAAAAAAAAAAAAGTATCTGCTTAATTGCCTACATGTCCATGGATGTCGAATCATAAGTAACTGTAGTTGTTTATAGCCCAAGGATCCCCAGACCTCCATCTCCAGTGTCCAGCTGTGTGTCTCTGAAGAGTGATGATTCCATGCCTTATGGACCTGATTTCAGCAAAGAACCAGTGCCAGCAGGACTAAAGTGAGTTCTCGTGGTTTTGTTTCTGATTTATTCTGCATTGTTATATTGGATCTGAACAAGATTATTTGTAAAAAAAAAAAAGAAACTTCATCTGTATATGGTTTGTAGCCCAAGGATCCCCAGACCTCCATCTCCAGTTCCTAGCTGTGTGTCTCTGAAGAGTGAAGAGTCCATGCCTTATGGACCTGATTTTAGCAAAGAACCAGTACCATCAGGAGTACAGTGAGTTTATTTCAATGAGAAGTTTTCACACACACACACACACACACACACACACACACACACACACACACACACACACACACACACACACACACACACACACATAGCACTGAACCAGTCATGTCAGGATTTAATTAGAGAGTTTAGACATATTGATTAGGATTTTGGCAGTTTACACACACACACACACACACACACACACACTTCTCTCTCTCCTCTCTCTCTCTCTCTCTCTCTCTCTCTCTCTCTCTCTCTCTCTCTCACAAACACACACACACACACACACAGACACACACACACACACACACACACACACACACACACACACACACACTGCATGCTAATATTATGGCTACAGAATGAAGGGAAAAGTGAAAATGATCTCCTGTCACACCTGTAAGTAATCTAATATCCAGGTGATATCCATTTTCCTCATCAAAATTAATGTTCATTCCCAAACACTTTCTTTATAATAATAATAAAAAAACAGTTAATGCTCCAGACAGAAGTGACTGCATTAGATGTGCAGAGAGAAAATCATTCATTTATCCAGTCTGTCTCACCTATATACATATTTACATATAATACATCTCATAATGTTTCTTTCTGTCTCTACAGTGTGTTGAGTTCTTCAGACCCTCAGACTCATCTGGATGATGATGAACACACAGACATGGCAGAGAGCAGCAGACACCTGCAGACTGAACACACACCACATACAAGGAGCACACAAGGTAATAGAAGGGTTCAGTATTGTTGTGTCTACATATGTTGTGAAGGTTTTGCTGATTCCTTTATAAGATAAAACCATCATTATAACAATTTCTCTCCCCAACTCAACTATAAGTACATTCAAGAAAAGTAATTTAGAGCAACTTCAAGTAAAACAAGAGCAGAGAGCTTATTTTTTATATGTATCTTTTTTAAAAACTGCAGTACCATGATTGCTAAAAAAGTAAATGAGCTACATCAGCTAAATCAGCTACATGTGAGAGAGAGCCTGCAGATAGATGTTTCATTCACCTTATATTAGAGCTATTTGTTCACTACGACGGTCTTGAATGCATAAAATGTTGCCTGGTATGAGTTTAATGGTTCATATAGTTGTATGGTAAATGGTACATCAACTTGCCACATAATTGTTATGTTTTAAATAGCATTTATAACTTAAATGTTGTCTATATAACAAATTAATTATAAAAGTATATATGTGTCTC